>WOGN01004325.1:0-14219 GCA_015342105.1 Leptinotarsa texana
TCGCCTACACGTGCGTGTGACGTGATGCTCTACCTGAGCAGATCCCTTCGTGGAATTGGGTCAGCGGCGACGTTAGATATTTCGTAACAATATATTAAACTATCTATTTCAGATTAATGAAGACTAATAAACCACTGATTACAAATTATATCATGTGTAAGGGTAAATTACTCAGAGATGTTTTCAGTGTAAGCAAAACTTAAGTTGACTAAGTTACCAGCAAACAATATAGAAAACTCCTCAAAAATCGCAAGGAATCTACCACTCGAAACAATATTTTAGAAATAAATATTTTAAGGCCAGAAACACTATCCTCATTGGGAAGAATAATAACGATAGAAAAATTGACGACATATTTTTTCCAACCTATCAGTTGAAACTGAGCTACTTGATATTCATCTAGGAACTCCAATGGCGTTGATGAATTGCAGGGCAGTATTTCAAGTGATGCCCCTGAAAGCTTTATCAAACCTGTCAATAGCTACTTTATCTTTCCTTTACTAAAGATGTTTCCTTCTCTTCTGAAGCAGACAATGACTGTAGTCTGATTTCTAAATATCGAGGTATTCTGAAAATCTTTCAAAAGGCTCATCATAATAGGATCATGTTATTCGTAAAAAATTAATAGTTTTTTGTTGTTGTTTTGAAGTAGGTTTATCAACATTAGACATCAGGTTATCACTAATCAATTGAGTTCTTTCTAACTTTATTGAAGGTGAAAAATTTTCTAGTTCCTAATATGGCTTTCAAGTTTTTTTATTAACACGAGACACCACGTTATCACCAATCGATTACGTTCTTTTCAATTTTGACGAAGGTGAAAACACAGTAGTTATTCTATTTGGCCTGACTGGGGCTTTCGATACCATTAATCACAAGCTACTTCTGAAAACACTTTGTGGTTCAGGTATTCGCGGCCCCAGTCTAAATTGGGTGAAATCATATTTCATATTTGTTGAACCGTACGCAAACAGTTGAAGTTTCGCTAAAATGGGGAATTTTTCCTTCTGAATCCTGTGAAATCACGACAGAGATTCTAACTCTCTTCGTTCTGTGCATTAATGACATCTCGGAGGTTGCATATCCTAATGAGGATCTAGAAGTAATTTCGAATTGGAGTGAAAGTAACCAGTTTCAATTCGATGCCACATAAACCCAGGCATTGGTTTTCTACAAAAAGATAAATATCTCTGAACCGGATATAATAATGTCAGGTCAGACAATTCCACTTTCCGATTCGGTAAGTTTTTTGGGGGGTTAAAATGGACACCAATATGTCTTGGCACAATCATGACGCTGGAATTGCAAAAGCCGCTTCTCAAAAACACTGTTCCGAACCAGAAAACTTTACACAACTCAGCAACTTTTGATGATTTACAAAGCTCAGATCAGACTTTCTTTGGAGTATTGTTCTAATGTATGGAGCTCCGCTAAGCATATCCAGAAGCTGCCGGATTTCATCCAGAAAAGAGGCATCCTTATGATTGAAGACGCGAACATCACTTGTAACCTTGATAGTGTGAAACATCGAAGAAAGGTTGGAAATTTGTCTCTCCTCTATAGATACTGTCACGGAAAGTGTTCAAGTAACCTGCCATACTTGATTTCACCAAGAGCGGTACATATCAGAAATACGCGACGAACTGTGGCTGCTCATCGTTTCGAGGTTCAACTCAGTACACCACAAACTTCCCTGTTCAAGAACTCTTTCATTTGGAGAAATGCGTTCAAGTGGAATAAACTTCCTGGGAACATTTTTCCAAATTGGTCTGATCTCCTGCGATTCAAATCCAATCTCAGTCGCTACTTTCGCACAGGCATGGATCTTAAAGCACCTTAAGGATTTTCCTGTAGTTCTTGTGTTTTGTCCTTGAAAAAGTTATTAATCTCCATAACTGTACAGTTCCATTTTTACTAATTTTATTTTCTTACTAACCGATTTTCACTTACTATGAGTTGCAACTTTTTTTGACAATTTCCTTGCTTGTAATGAGTGTCAGAAAATAAAGTTGGTTGATTGATTGATCCAGCGTAACATTTTAAATATTGAACTGGATTGATAAATACTTGATCATCTCCAGGAGATTTGAAGGGCTGAAACGACTTGATAGCCCATTCAACTGCCGATGCTGTGATTACCTTCTTGTCGACCTCCCAATCGTTCTTTTTTGGGCGTTTAGCGCCCTCAAAAACAAGAGGTCTGCTGTTATCAAGAGTCAGATTCCCAGGAAAATGTTTTTGTATCAACGGCTCTAACGTTTGTTTACTAGAGAAACCTGTAGACTCCTCTTCAAAGTCGGTTTAATCCACTTCTGACACTTCTCGAGTGTGTTTATTGCTTTTAAACCCATTATAAGCAAATTATCAATTCTCTCATGGTAATCTGACGTACTGTGAGACCTTATTGCCTTCTTATGATTTTAGATAGAAAGCATTTTTCTCTTTCAATCATTTTATGATCTTTCTTTCTTTCTTTGTCAACCTGAAATCACTAATGGGTAGGTATCTGAGAGTGAAAGTGAACCTTGTTAAACATAAATGGAGACCATTTTTAGAGTCAGGAATTAGCGAACTTCATCTCCTAAAGACGCCAACTTGGTTGATGAAACGTACGACGAGAAAAGTGTTGCAGTTCAGGTGTTTTGGACCAGTACCTGTTTTGAACATATAATTTTAATTTAATTTCACATGAGTATTGTAATATATTCACGTACATACTTTCATATATAAATTATTTCCCTAAAAATTATCAGGAATTCAGAAATTTAGTTCTAAACCCCACTTGACACTGTATGAATTCACACTTTTGATTTCAATACAAAAGCGTACATGTTCAATTAAATTTGAAGAATAGGTATGAAGATTCAGAAAATGTGAAACATTAAGAATATACGTAAATGGAAATAATGATAAAATTCATGAATTTTGATGACATACCCTTCAAATAGTTTTTGAGTAGATGCGCTACTGCGTAGATCGAATTCGAATAAGGGGTGAATTTGGTGGGTGGCGACTGGAACCACGCACACCTTGTCGAAAGCTCAGGTAAAAATCTGAAGAAGCGCAATAATTCAGAATGAGGCAATAGCACCATCGCGACTTGCGATAACGTAGAGCCGTAGTAACGCGCTTGCGCATCCCCACCTTTCATTTCAAATGAATTTCAGATTCCGTCAAGAAACAAAACAAGCGGCGGACAGTGGCGCGGTGATACTGTTGTTGCGTTCACGGAGTTTTCCCTGGAAGTGTAAAGTTTGACGTTTTGTGATTTTGTTTGTTATTGTGAAATCAATGTTATAATTCAAGGATTTTAACCTTTTTGGAGTTCTGTGCAAGGTGACTATTGATTTATTTCATTTCAGTGCAGAATTTCAAACCAACCAGTTAGTGAATGACTTTGTCATTTAATTAATTTGTTTGACCTTTCAATAACATTTGAGCTTCAATGTTTTGCAATATCTTCATCAATCAAAGTTATGTATTGTATGTACATATTTGTAGTTAGGATTTTTCAGTTCTCTGTTGATTTACTATATACTTTACAGTTGTGACATAACCTTAAAAATTATGATGCAAACGAACTGTTTCTTGATACATGCCTAAACGCTTGATTTCATTACGTATTGAACATAATACGATTGATCAATAATTAAGTTTTACGAGTTCAGTTGTGATCGCTCTGTCGTAGATTTAGAAATGGATGGCTATTCTAATTCTAACTAAAGAATGTATTCTCAATCTTTACAGTGCTGGATTATGATTTGATGACAGTCGTGTGTCTCCCGTATTAAGATAATTCATATCTTTAACCTAACAATTATTATTTCACTGCATTTCGCGATATAAACAGGCTTACTACAATTCTACCTATTTAAATATTTTTTGTAAAAAGGATACACGCACACGTGGTGAGGATAATTGATACCTGAGAATCATTTACATATAAAATACTTCTGGAGAATCTCCTTAAAACTACCTGAGTAGTTTCTAAATGAAATTCACACTTTAACTTTTTGAGGATACCTGTTAACAAAAGCCCCTTTGAACAGGACGAATATAAGGGTCGATTGAAAACTTTAATGATTGATTATACCATTTTTGTATCAGAAAGTGAAGATTGGTCTAGTTTCGTGACTGTAATATTTGAAAAGACCCATTAGTTTTTCAACTTTGTATTGCTTTTCTTATTCAAGAAAGTGAGATTTGCCTCATCCCTAACCATATCATTTTTTCGTCTTTTCAGAGCCTATCAACACAACGCGGGGCCACTTACCAACCTATCTTAAAAACATTACATTTACTAAAATCAAACATTGTGATAAAATACGTGCAAGAAAAATGAACATGCAGAGTATTCAACTACAAGACATTCTCTCAGGGACTCGGATGGCGGTCGAAAAGTCCGCGATAGTGACTTCTAGCGGACATACCGTGAAAAAGTTGCGAATATCCCGATTGCGTGACGTGGAGTGTAGAGTTTCGAGGGTGACTTCTGATGCGGATACTTCGCCTCTGAGTCCCAATCAAACTGATAAACATTTGGGGAGTACTGTTGTCATTGCAGACAAGTATGAATTGTTGGAACAGGTGGAGGGAAGCTCTCTCTATAGATGTGTGGATATCAATACTCGAGAGGAACTGGTTTGTAAGGTGAGTCCAAAAGTTATTAAGGAATAGGTAAGTTGTTTTAATATGGGACTCAAAACGATTATTTATTTTCATCACTTTCCTGACTTACATCTGCTGCATCAACCATCAAAGGGATGAATATACAGTGGCCAGTGTATTGTTGGCAATTTCTTGAAGAGTTTGACCACTTTATTTTTTGTGTTTATTTATAAAATGTATATTCTAAATGCACACTGGTACTTTTTTGAGTAGATTTTTCTTAGCTTCAGGTTTGCCAACAATTCCGAGTTATTTTTGTTCAGAAATTATTGTACCCTCTCCAAGGGTGTCGTATCCTCATATCATGTCGATTATTCGTTTGCATACCATAGAAATGATTAATAATGTGTAATTCAAAAAAATATAGGAACCTGCGGGATACTATTTAAAAAAATGTTCCCACCAGTTGGATTCCAGGGAACTTATAGAGGGTTCAGTAGAGTAAAGAAACTCAAGGGTGAATCGAGTGATTTCCACTTCTAACCTTTTGCTATTAGTATTTCGAGTTTTGCAATACAGAGATGTCCATGATTAGATAAAAAAATACAAAGAGATTGGAGAGTAGAGTTATTCAGATAAAGAAAATGATAAGGTTGACTAACGTCAAATGAACAAGTAACAGTGTGACATTGTGAAATTTGTTGAACATCAAATATTTGACAAACCATAATTCAGAAAATTCTGTGAATAAATATTTTCAAACATAAATTCAACAAAAAGAATATTCAACGAAAGTCATTTTTTGTGGAGGAAAATCAGCTTTTTTTTGGTTTCTATTTTTACCTTCCACAATATATTTCAGATTGTGGAAGGCACAAATACCCAAAAAGGCCGACAAAATCAAAAAGAAGTTGTTCATATGCATATTTACTTATTTGTATGTGGTGGTAAATTTCATCAAGTAAGTATTTACTTGTTGTCATATTGATTATTTAAGTTCCATATTCAAATGGTATACCTACTCTTTATATTTTAACTGGCCTCCGTGTAAAAATCAAACATCATTCCTTGTAAGTTACCGGTTGACAGTTACATTGAGAATAATAACGGATCCACATATCGAATAAAATACGAGAAAATAATTTTGAACAAAAGTGGCAAAATATGAATCAGCTACCAGCTGGCCGTAGGAATTCAATCAAAATTGAAAAGGGGTTTACCTGAACCCTTTCAAATTCTAATAGGAATCGTAATAATATAAATTCCCCCATTTGTATACATAATCGATAACAAATGCAAATGCTTTCTATATAAAAATCTCAACCCTTACTCTAACATCAAACGAATAAATAGGGTGCATATATTTTCGCAAGTTTTTTCCCAGATTTCCCACATTATGAGAATTAATCAGCCAATATTGGATAGAAGAAAAGTTGAAAGAGGTCACGCAGAGGTTAAGATAAAACCGGATGATAGTGGAGCCCCCTCGATTCACCAAGTATTCCCATAGAAGCGGAGCGCGAATCTTCAAGCTCGATATTTTTTGGTCAGTCTCAGCATTGTGGACCGAGAACGGGTTTCGTAGTAGTTTGATAGTGGAATGGCGATGTAAATTAATTTCGCTCTTCGTAAAACTTGTAGGGTGACCCTGAGAACTAAGGACGTAGATGACTTTGTGCGGTAACTGGTTGGAACTAAAACGGAAGGTCAATACTGAATGGAATTAAATTTTATTCAACGAAATTGATTATTGGCATTGTTTTGAGAACGCTTTTTTACTATTGGTTACTAGAATCCATCTAGTACAGACGGTCAAAGATTCTTTACAAATGCGTCATCAGTTTGTGCATTCAAAGTAAAAAAGGACGTAGTTACTGCTCCGAAGAAACCTTTCAGTGAATGTTTTTATTTTCAAAATTCACTAAAAATTATACTGTTACGATTTTAGGCCACTTTCATAAAATTTGTCGTTGAGATTGAAATGTATGATTAGGATATAAAATTTGCCCATTATGAAATGTGAAATGCCTGTATTTGTCTAATATAAAAGACTGAACCGTAGAAATTTCACATTAATAACTTTAAACTGTCAAGCGATAGTGATATATCCAAACAAAAGCTCCCTCTGACTAAATCGAGAATTATTCCCAAATGGTAAATGTCGTGTCTTCGTTTTTCTCGTGTAGAAGAAAAAGATACTACATAAAATGTATGTATTTTATCTCGCCAGCTATTGATGACGCATGTGTAATGATTCATTTCTCCAAGTGTACAAGTATCTCATTGAAATTAACATTGCATTAAACATTGAGAAAATGCGGTAATCTATAATGACGATAGGTTTTCTTCGCTTGTCTAAACCAACAATTCATATAATTAATTGCAAATATTCGGTAGGGAACAACCCCATTCGCAGCAGGATAGTCTCACTGTAGTGGGTCATTCAAGACATTCTGAAGGTGTGGGGGATAAATTGGGGTGGGTGCTTGAAGGGTTGTTTACCTATTTATCATTGAACACCCCTTTCATGAAAAACTATTGAAATTGCAGTGTACTTATACTTGTAAAGACATTTTCCCATGGACTTTTATAATGAATATCTCATTCGAAGACGACAAATAATGTGTAAGAAGGGGTGACTTCATTCTTTTATATTTGAACCCTATTATTTACGAGTCACAAATATAATCAACTTCCCAAATATTGAATATGTTTTATCGAATATAGATTATTTTAACAAAATATACTAATCTGATTTATTCTTAGTGTAATATAATGAATCTTTCCCACCTTGGTCTGGCCTGACACTTTGGGAAACTGAAGCTTAAAATGCTTCCCCCCCTGATGGCCACTGTTTCTCACTTACTTTTTTTTCATTTAACATAAAGTGCATACCTTACAGATTACATTGATTAAGTACTTATTAATTCTCCAGTAGTATGTGGAATTGAACGTTTTCCTTCTCTGTTTACATTGAGTTCAAACATTTAAAATTCTACGTTTTCCTTCATGGCCATAATCTTGTATTCATTCACTTGTAATTATACCGTCATTACTTGTCACACGATATTTTTCAATAGGTAAAATATTGGTTGAAACTTTATTCCAGTTCAACGTATATAAGTCGGTAGGTAGGTATATTGTTTCTGTTATGCACATGTAGGAGCCACCACGGAAAATACTACACATGGTCAATTATTTTTATATATGTGACGACATTCAAATCATGTACGAAAGACGCATTTAGTTGGAAGTCTCGAATGTCATGTTATTTCCACTTTTCGATAAGTAAAATGAGATAGGTAAATGTGGTAATTGTAACTTCTTGTAAATCTGCGTCAGCGTATTATTGGATTCCTTATTATTCAATGCGTGCCCGTTTTTGGTCATTATTGTGGTAAAACTTCAAAACAATGTGCTTACTTGCGTAAAATATCCATACAGGACGTATTCAGAAAATCAGTCAAAGTACTTTAAAAATTCTTCATGATTTAACAAGGAGTGTTTCATTTCCATGGAACCAAATTTTGAAATGAAATTTCAATTGGATGTATATTGGAATTTATTAAAACATTTGAGATTAACGCGAGAATTTCTGGAATTTAGCAAGGATTTGCAAAGATGTGTAGTCGAGATATACCTTCACCAGATTTTTGAAATGAAGCACCCCTCGTGTGGTACGTTTACCAAAACTATGTCATCATAACTTCAGTATTACCTAGAATGCAATCAAGAGTAAAAATTGTTAGGGGCAAAAATAGGGGCTCTTATGAAACAAAGTGAAACTCCACATCTTTATATTTGAAAACCTAGTACCCTTGTTAATACCTAATATTACACAGTTCTAATTGAATGAAAAGGAGGTTTTTTTTAGTCATCTTGAAGAAAAAAAACATAGTAATATATCGATGTCACAACTTACCGTTTCTCAAAAATATTTGTTTTATTTAGTGTATAATTAATTGGCTTGTGTAATAATACATATATTTTGGATTTTGTTATGTTACAGATTGAATTGTGTTTCATTAAACATAGTGTGATAGTAAACTTTCTATCAACCTATTATGAATTTTATACAAGTATATCTTGAGTACCAAAAAAAAATAAACGCACCCTCTTCCAGACTCACAATTTTGGTTTCACTAACATCAGTATAATAGCTACTTTTTACTTCCGTTGCCTAGATTGCTTTTCAAAAAACCGTTTTCCGACAAAAATCGCTTTCATAAACTAGATTTAGATATGTTTCCTAGAAAAACTTCCTCAAAAATGTTTGAACTCGACCTTTCGTTTTAGACTAACAGCTGGCCCAAATAAGTTTTAAGAAATAGTTTACTTGTTTCATAAGACTGGACGTATTCTGCATGAAAATTAATATTTGAAAAGTTTCCAGCAACCTATAAATAAGTACTTCGCAAATAGTTTTTTCAAGTCAAATTATTGATGTATCAATAAAAAGACGGTGGATTTTGCTACTCAAAATGATACATATTGGAAGTGTTCGTCATCGAAGTCTTACTTTTTTTTTAAATATATTTCACAAACATTTCAGTGCATTGCGAAACATTTTTATTCGCATATATTATCTTTGTATATACTTGTCGATTAACATGCACTATGATGCAATATTCTGTATTGTTAAATTACATTCTAAATAATCAAATATATATTCCATAAACACTGGCTCCGTCGTCTTATTGGTTAAATATTGACATTCACCTTTTGTGGTCATGAAATATTGAGGGGACCTTGAATTTGGCATTCGGTTGGACCAATCGCAAATATAATAAAGGACACTGGGTCCGCATTATGGCGTGGATTATATTAATTTTGACGTCATGCCGGTTAGGATCAACTCAAGGATAATCATGATATTTGATTCAAAGTTTTTTAATATATTGAATGGAATTTGAATTCAGTTAAATTTGTCTGTTTGTGTATGCCATTTGGATATACCTACTCGTATTATGCAATATTTCATTTTGGAATATGAAAGTAATAATAATAATATGAAAGTAAAGTAGTTAACTATTCACTACATCGTGGAAAGATGAAATTGTGAAGCGGTAAATGAGAGGATAAAATTATTGTAATTATAATAACTAATTCGTTGAACTATTGCAATTCGTCATCTTATTACAAAATAATTGGTGTCTTAGCAATTTTGGCCTTGTTAACTTTTCTAGTAAACGAGTGAAAGAAATATCAGAAAGTTCGTGATAGCCTTAATATTACCAGCACACGATCATATTATAATTTACATGTCTCCTCGAATATAATCATTTATTTCACGAAGTCACAACGTATTCACAGGGCAGTATATTCATTCGATTCTATAAGGTATCTTTGTAAGAAAAATAACATGCGATGAGAAAAGGATCTTTTTTGCCCCTATAGATATGAATTTACTACTTCTCTCATACTTCCATCTATGTCCTTGGAAAATGTAATGATTATTAGCAAAATTTGTTGTGAATGAGTGACTTTTATGTGTCAATTGATCAGACCTTTACGCGTCGAGAATACATTACCTACAGATTTATATTTATCTTTTATCCTCGACATGGAATTAAACATGACAAATTGATATTTTATTTTTAGTCACTCAGTGTTTTCGTGATGTAATTACTATCAAGTTATTACAAGGTGAAATCCCCAAATGGAAGTTGATATTGAGAGACCCGTGAGTCGAAATCTTTTTTATAGCGGATGAATACTTCATTGGTTTAAATAATTTAATAATTGTTTGTGGTTAAGTAGAAGAAGAACTACTTATGAAAAGTCAAATAATGATGCAAACTTTCTTTCCTCTTTATATCAATAATTTTGATAAATGTGTAACAGCGAAGAAAAGTTTTAAGCTATTTCGATATTCTTTCAAGGTTTTATATCAATTTATAACTGAATATTTCGCGAGCAGTGACTTGCTTAAATATTTTGACATCGTTGATCCAATTTAATTTACTATAAAAAATAGAGATATATATGCCTATGTAGTCACTGAACTGGATTGAACCTGTTCGGGTCAGGTATAAACTCAGTCATTCATATAGACAAGACTTTTGGTTCCTCAACGTCTTCAAAAATTACTTTAATTTTTCGAATAGGTCAAGAAAAATGCACTGAAACTCTCCCTGATGATGAATGAGTACCAACTTCAGTGGAGATTATCGAATTTCAAAATGCGATTTGTATTCAGTGAACAAAAAAAATGGCTGTCTATCGATAATGCTGCGTATCATTGAAGCTACACCAATTATTTTTCAGTGAAAGGAATGGTTGTGATAAAAAATCGTTATCTGTCGATCTGATATTATTTAAATTTTATCATATGTGCTCTCTTCATATTGTAGCTATAAACAAGTTCTCAATATTGTTTTAACATTCCATATTAATAATGAAGAATGGTGATACCGAGCACAATTTTTCTCATATTCAAAACGTACCAGCTAGAACTAGGGAATATTGTAACTGTTTCAATGATTCTTTACATTTCTTTCCGCCTACATTCTGATTCGAACTAATGAATATCATATTTTTAACGTGAGTATGATCTAATAATACATTTGCACCAGCATTATTACGTTAGATATTAATAAACCTTATATGGCAACATCTGAAGCCAAACCTATATAGGATTTCGAAAGAATAAATACCTCTCTTGTTTCAACAGGTATGAACTGTACTTCAAAGTATTTTTTTCTTTTGTACATAAATTATTAGTCAGACATGCTATGCAAATGTATGTAGTAGCAATGATAACTGTTTATTGTGGAAAAAGGTTGAATTGACTTCTCGTAATAGAAACAATGTTTAGTGTGGCAAGTTATAGCTATTTTCAAGAAGTTATTAATATTCCTATGTATGCAAAAATGTCTCATAATTAAAATTAACTATTGATTCGGTGAAACTATATGTGAATATTGGAGATGTTTCCAATATATGACGAAAGACAAGACAGTGTTTTTCATCAAAAGAAAGAGAATTATTTTGAAAATTTCTTGATGTGGAAAAACTAATAAATATTTGCAATTCCTAACTTTCGAGTTCAAATGGCTTTAACAGGAATGTCATTCTCTTCAATGGTTATGTAGTCAGGTTTAATATTTTCCAGAATGTTTTTATTTAATTGAATTTTTTATCATTTCAAAACTTTTTATCTTTTCTGTTAATAACCTGGCAAACTTTATTCGTATATATTAACTATCGAACGCTATCCGAAGTATATCAAATTATTAGAAAAACATAACAAAAATTTCCACTATACCTGTTTCCTTTGTTACAGGTCGTCCCCCGTGACAGCCATTCCCTGGTATCTGCTCATTACAAATTGGATTTTCATCCGCGCGTTTCTTCCATCCACGAAGTTATATCGAAAAATTCTCACATGTACCTGGTTTTTCCTAAGCCTCACGGTGATTTGCATTCCTACGTTAGAACAAGAAAAAGACTGCGCGAATCCGAGGCGAAAAAGCTGTTCAAACAAATCGCTGAAACGGTCCAAGTGTGCCACGAAAATGGCATCGTTCTCCGGGACCTGAAATTGAGGAAATTTGTTTTCTCCGATCACGAAAGGTAAGTTTGAGATTTTTTTTCGAGGTCAGCGGCATCGACTGCAATAGTCATTAACCTAATGTTTTGGGTAAGTTATATCAATAACTTCCCGTACCACTTGAACACCATAATGGTTATTCGCAGTCCCGGTAGCTTCGTAACATAGTACAATGAACCCCTTCCTCAATTAGAAAAATCGTTTGAGAAAAATGTTTAATCGAAGATTATTAACATTGGCTATTTTCCATACATTTTTGAACTTTGCGAGTTTCCTTGTAGCTTCAACGATCATTTAATCACCAAATTCTTGAGAACACTATCAATGAATTGGGAATTTCCAGCATCTACAAGAATAACAATCCAATATAGTGTACAAATTAAACTGTGGAAGTTGTCACAAATGCTATGGTGGTCAAACGGGACGGTTTCTTGAAACACGAGTTTCAGAACACATGAGAGACTCTAAGAAAAAATGACACATTTTGATTTTGATCATCCAACTCTACAAGATATTCAACCATATTTATCCAAAAGAATTTTGAGCGAAATGATAGATATCCTCGAATGCTATAGTGTTAACACTAGAAGAGGTTTCGATGGTGGCCTTAATGCTGCCTATTTCAATTCGATAAGTAAAATACCTGAATAATTTACCATTTTTTCATTCTATTATTTCTATCATTGATAAAAAAATATACACCACCTTATTAAGGCAGATAGTTTGTATCCAACTGATTGTTTTTTCAAAAATATAATTTGTTTATTAGTAACAGTTGATGAAATGCAGACTTTCAATATCAATATCTTGTTTTCCTAAGTTTTGTGTGTATACCAAAGAACTATTGAGATTTTTCATAATGAAATTTTGTATATGGTGTACAGCTTTACTAACCATTTGCTTATATTTTGAACCAGAGAAGGCGAAACGTACTCGTGCTTTTTAAAAAAACGGCTTTCATTCAAAGACAGTTATTATAAAAAAATGTTAGAGGTGCTTTCGAAATAATAATATTGAAATATTTGCCTATATGAACCTGACTAATTCTCTCATTAATTGATTCAAAGATATTCCGAACAGTGCGTGAAGCAATCCTATTTCGAACTTTGTTACCCAACTTCGTTACCACACGTGGAGGACAGGCAGCCGACTAGATTTTAATCTTTCAAATTACTAAACACTTCCTGTCCTGTTTTGAAAATAAATCGTACAAAAGAAGAAAAGAATGATTTAAAAATCGGTTGAACATTCTTCAACTTTGCCGATTGCGGTTTGTTAAAACTGTGCAACACAAGATGGTTGTATCGAGGATTTGGAAATACTCGATTGTAATTTGTGGGGAAATTTGCTATTGTTGTCGATATTGGATTGCCGGTTGACACACCTTGTAGATGATTTTCTGGAATTGCGTTGTTACCAGTCATATGGTCGTGCGGTAAGAGTATTGCGATCTTGTTCGGGACTTCGAATGAGCATGTAGCCACAAGATAATGATTAATGATAATTCAATGATTGTATGTCTTTCTTCTATTTCTGTTATTTCTTCTGTTGTTTCAGAATGCTCGATACATTTTTGTAACACGAATGATCTCATTTAGTGCTAGATATCTATTTGCCGTACATTTTCACCTCAAGTAACGGGATTCTCTCAGCGTAAGGCGATAAGGAAGACACTTAATTAAAACCAGCAATTGCGAAATAGAGCACCATCCAGTCTCCTGCCAATTAACTAAATGCCGCGGTCGACCTTTAAACTTGACCTCGGATGAAATTTTGACAGTATTAAAATATGGCGACGAGCCAATCCTAACGATCGCTCACGTTATTTTCGTCAAGGATCCGAACGATTTCATCATTAACGAACATGAGTAATTGCTTGTTTCTCAATGCCTCGTTCGTTCGATCTCTGTTTTTGAGTTGGGAAATCGTTTCTCAAACCGTTTAGCTGTGTGTGATTGCTGCAATCCCGGCGTTACATTCTTGAAGTACTCAATTTCAACGTGCGGTCATGATGACGATTTCGTAATTGTGGAAAGAAATAGAGATTCATGTATGTATA
>WOGN01004326.1:0-14215 GCA_015342105.1 Leptinotarsa texana
CTCGCTTCACCATAACATCTGGTCAAACAAGAGTACAAACAGGGTGGGTCACTTTCAGAAGGGGTGTATTTCAGGGTGATTCCCTCAGTCCCCTTCTATTCTGCATCTTACAATTTTGCCATTATCCGTTGCGCTCAGAAATACTTGAGGGTATAACTGTGGTACCCCCGGAAACCGGAGGCACAAGGTCACTCATCTTAAGGATTTACCATGTCAGACAATTTGTGTGGACCACTGTCAGTAGATGACATTTCTAGAGAACCTAATATGGTATCCTCCTTTGTTAAATTATGTTTGCCAAATTTCATAGAAAATTTATGCATAAATGCCTTGATTGAGAGGGTTTATAAGCACAAATTGATGGGTCGCATTCGAGAATGATCTTGGAGGTATTTCTGTTAAGCAGATCTGTAGTACTAAACTTTTCTTGGTTTAGATTATTCTTCATTAACTATTTATTTATTTAAGAACACCTTTAGCACTGGGTGAATTTTTAAACCACAATTCTTTCACTTTAAATCTCTCTAGGTACGTCCACAATGGTGTGTTCATCAACGTTGCTGCTAAGAAACTGGACATGAGTTGGAACAGGATCCGTTTCGTCGAAGAAAACGCATTCGATGGACTAAGAAATCTTGAAATATTGGATCTGAGTCACAACGAAATTCCTGTCTTCTTCGGACTCCCTAGAATATCTGCTCTACGAGAACTCATCCTGTCTTACAATTTTATCGAAAAGCTGGCGATCAGCTCAAAAACCTACCCGAATCTCACTTTATTGGATTTGAGTTTCAACAGTCTAGAGTTGTTTGCCATAACATCGGAAATACCCATGAAAAAAATAGATCTAACTAAAAATTTGTTGGACGACATCAGCGTCTTCAAAGTATCCGAGGTCGAGGAACTGCGATTGTCGCTAAACGAATTCACCTTCACGATTTCGCGAGACATTGAACAGATATACCGGAAGGTACGAAAAATATCACTGTATCCGAACCCGTGGAGTTGCGAAGTCTTATCCGATATATGGAAACGCTTATATCAACACAATATCTCCCTTTCGAATCCTGAAGATGACTACAGGCTGGCGAAACAGCACGAAACATTCCCCATTTGTCTTGAAGTTACATCGGAAACGCGGTACAATGATGAGCCTAGAGAAATAATTAAAAATTTCAGAGAACGCGGCGTCAAATTCCTAAGGGATAAACACTCCCCTTGCAACGAGAGCAGTATGTGTTCAGATACCGAAATCTGCAGGAACAGGCAGTGTTTCAACCCTTGTAAAGAGGAAGTTTGCGACTTCACGAGTTTATGCAGGGCTGAGAAACATAGTTTCAGTTGCGACTGTCCAAGGAATCAAAAGAGGGATCCCAAGGATTTGTATTCGAGGTAATTTTTCAACATATACTTCTAGGTCAGCCAACAGAATTTGAAATTTACTTTTGGGCTAGAGTTGTAGATTCATTTTAGGTTAATATCAATCAGAAATTAAATATGCGAAGTTTCACAAGGATTGCTATTGAGGCCTGTGCTGTTTTTAACCAGTAAAGTCCGTATTATATAGGATGTATTTATATTATGGAATATATTCCTCAATCTACTGAGAAAATAATGGACGTTAGGTAGATAAGCAACACAAACTTGTGGGTCTGGAAGAAGATCTCTTGTGACCCATTTCAGGGAGACGCCCTTCCAGGGCTGCAGGATAATAACTGTATCCACCTACCAGGAGATGCTCTTCTGATCCTCCCAGATAATCTGCAGTTATGTGGAATGTGGAACTTTGGAATCGTACAAGTGGACTATCCTGTGGAGTATCTTCTACGGTACCTTAATAGCATACTGAAGGGATTCAAACATATTGAGAATGCAAGATCCAAAACATACACTTTTTCCAAACACCACAAGTGAAATACTCTTCTCTACGCGAGTTTCACCAACCTGGTTGGCACCCTTCAGGAGATGTAGTTTAAGAAAAGTGCCTGTCTTGAATGCGTTATACGCCAAAGGTTCCAGTTTCACATTTTCTTTCCTACCTTACGCAGTATCCTTCCCATGTGAGGGAATATGTACGTCAGCTATACCTGACGCTAATTTAAATTCAATTATGCATGACTTTTTCGCCTGTGATTTGGGTTAATCGTTTAATGCAGATTCTGCTTCTTAAGAATTTAGTGCCAGGCAGATTCATAAGACACACTATTGTTGAAAAAGACGCTTCCGGGTGCACCTCCTAGCCTTCTAGGTTTCTTGACCTGATCCAAGAGTTAGAGAACTGAGAAGTTTTTGCTTTTGATCCGACATTACAGGAAGGGCAGTTGTGATCGATTAGTCGACCTTTTAGTTCTCTGTAGACTCGGGGTCAGATTCTTCAGGAACTTGGTGAGCCCTAAAGGTTTTCACGAGAAGCTAGGGAAAAGAAGTTCTTCACGGCAGAGCCACGCCTTACCGTGACAAGGCTTTCTACGACAAGGTGGCGCTCGGTGCCTCGCAGGTTCCGTTAGTGACCCTGAGTACGATCAGAGTGGCACATCTTTTCGGCATGGATGAGGCGTTAGAATACTCCTTCAGGTGTGACACATTACCTAGCAGAAGTATTCTAAGACTATCCTCGTTACACGGTGAGCCATTATTAACTGAAGGGTTTATCGATCTCATTTTGGAAACCGCAGTCAAATAATGGACGGTTATTTTTTCTCTTGAAATACCTGTTAAAGCTGGAGTGACAAGAACAAAAAAGATCCTCCGTTTATTTTATACCTAATAAATGGTCGGTTAAGATATGAAGGCATTCCAAATATTTCAGAATGTAATAACACGAAACAGTTTGAAGGTTAAACTAGCAGAACCCACGATGTATCTGTTAAATATATAGGAAAAAATTCGACAAAAGAGTGCAAAAGTATTTGCAAATTGCCCACAACTATGGCCCAGAAGTGAATTTTTAATTCGAACATGTTTCAGTGGTTCACCTTTCCAGAACAATTACCCCTGACACTAGGCATTCTTTCCAGGTGCTACACCGTTGAGTGTTTCCAAGACTTTGATTGTCCTGATTACTCAAGATGTGACACGAAATCTCACCTGTGTGAATTTTCGGAAGTTTCCAAAAAGCATAATTCGAAGTTTCATATTGACGCAGTGGGGAACGCAGTGACGAAACACAATATCCAGTACATTTCACTTCCACCACCTGTTGTGCAGCAACATCCCTGGTACTATGACAAAGAAGATCCCGCTCTAATAGATTTTTGAAGTGACGATGGAAATGTATGATTTACTTTAAAATTTGTGAATTCCTTTTGGTTACGTTTGTCAGATTAAAAAAGACGATGACCGCCAACGAATGATGAAATGTGAAGTATCGTAACTTTCAAGATATTCGTAATAAGCGATAGAAATTATTTATATTTCAATTCATATTTTAATTTCATTTTTCTCTTGAAAATGGTAATATGTTATTTATTTTTTTTAGTATTGAAAAGTATCAAGTGTGAACATATTTGTTTTATAATTTTTTTTGGTAAACAAACACATTTGAAAACAATTTTCATTTTCAGATTACGAAGAAGTACTATTTTTTTAGGTACCATTTGCAATAATTTTGTTTTCAGATATACTGAAAATCATTATTTGCATTAATAATTAGAACTTCCAAGAAACAGTTTCGAAAACAAAGCATTTATTTATTCATTGAAATGTTGAACAACAAAAATGAAAAATTACTCATGTAGTATTTATCAATTAGAAATTGTAACAATCGAGATATAGAAAAATGCTTTACATTTATAACATCACTGATTGTTCATCAAAAGCCGGATTGAAAAAATCATGATCTCGTAAACAAAATCAAATTATTGATTTTTGGAATTTGAGTAAAAAAAAATAAATCTTCAAATAAATAATGAAAAAACTTATTTTGTATTTTTAAATTCCTTTATACACGCTTTATATTAGTCTCACCTGTATGTATATTTGTTTGTCAGTTTGCTTGAAACTCTCAAGCTCAGGATCTGTATTTGACAGAATATCGACATTATTGCTTGATCTATTCGCGGGCAAATGGCGCTGTACGTCACCTTCTTGATATATCGACATTATTGCTTGATCTCTTTGCGGGAAGATGGCGCTCTACGTAACCGAAAATATCAATGATCATTTTCCTAAACAATATACGGCTGATTGATCCCACAGTTTAGATAAAATAAATATAGTTTAAAAAGACTAAAAAACACGCTCTTATAGCATACGAAACTAAAAAATGAAAAATAAATATAGTTCAAAAAACTAAAAAACACGCTCTTAAAGAACATCAAATAAAGAACGAAAATTACTAGTATTATTGTGAAAAAAGCGTGGTCGCTTTGTGCCATATTTTTGGTATATCATGCGCCCCTCACTTTCTTCACAATAATACTAGTATTCAGTTTTTTAAATTATATTTATTTTATCATATAACTTATTTAACTTCCAATTATTCATTTTTGTGTCGTCATAGATATTGAATAAAAAAATAAAATAAAAAATCAACTGAAACTACCTACCTTAGAAGCTCTGAAGATTTATATTCTGCTACATTTTGGATGCCTCAATTTCGAAAAATGAAACCAGAAGCAAGTGACAAGTGACGTTATTTGAATCATTCACTTGATATGCACTACTCTGTTAAAAAATAACAATCCATTTATTCATTAATTAATTTCTACTTGGACCCCTTCAAAGTGGTCCCTCTCATATATAAATACACTTGTGTCAGTGTTTTTCCAATCTTGGAAGGAGTTCTGATATGCACTTTTTGGTATGTTCTTGAGTTCTCTCAGAGATTCGGTTTTTGTCTTCTCAATCGTCGCAAAAATCTTTCCATGGGTGTTTTCAATCTTAGGAAAGAAAAAACTTGCAGAGGGGCAAATCTGGTGAAAACACTGGCTGAGGCATGAAAACGGTATTGCCAAACATATTAAACAGTGAACAAGTGTTCGAACATTAAAAAAAAATGTACGTAGCTCGCGAAATTTTAACATTCAACAGTCCACGTATTTCACTGTTAAAAGACGTTTCTGATACGGGATAAAGATATAGTGGGATGAAAGAGTCATCGTTACCTTTCCAATATAGCTTTGCTTATTTCTTATATTGTGAACAGAGTCATCATAGTAATATATTGAGAATTATTTTGATATACTTAGACTTTTTAGAGATATGATATTTTCTTATGAATCAAAAATGTGCTGAGATTTTGTAGTTTTTCATTTCTGCTTATACTTAATGCTTTGAAACATTTCCTTTACTTGATACAACATGAAAGCCAACGAGAAAAATATTGATTCGTATCACTAAATATAATAATGAATTGAATGGCACGCCTAGAACTTCTATCGTAGACTCAATCCAAAACATTATCAGCAGCATATATCGTATTTCGGAGACCAGAAAAGTCTAGTGTCGCCCAACGGCCATATAATAAATGAGAACTTTCTTAAATTGCTGTAATTGGCACATGACACAAACAGTTTTAAAATTATAAATTGGTCTATACATCATATCCTAAAGACTCAAACTTTGTTGGTGGAAAGCGCGTTACAGTGCTGGTTTTTGGGAGCAGTGCTTTTTTTGTTGAGTTTATTCATAAATAAACATTTTTCACAGTGGGTGTGCTTGAATAAAATTTGGTGATTCGAGAGATATTTTGATGATAAATGAATGAATATTTTATCTTTCACCACTGAAATTTGAATACTAAAACAGTTAATTTTCGTGAATTTATGCATTACATTACGATATATCGAAATTCAGAGAAAATAAGGATTTTGTAAAGCTGATCGACCCTTTCCATTATATTATGTTGTTTACCGGATCATTTTCATATCAATAAAAGATTATCTTCATTGAACTTCAGTCATTCATTCAAGACTGTCAAATCTGACATTCCTAGATAAGTAGGTAATTGAAAAGTAGGTAATTAGTGACCTAGAAGAGTATTTATCAAATCGTTTCACATTTTATCAGGGCAAAAAAGATTCAATTCAGTATTTCTTAAAAAAGTAATTTTTGTCAAGTTTGTTAAGAATAAATATTATACGAATTCATTCTGACTTCGCGAACACACCGTATGAAATGAAAAGCTAAGAAAAAATTACATTATCGAATTCCTAACAGGACTCGGGCGAGTTCTTTGTTCATTCGGAGAGAATATTACGAAAAAAAAGAAAATATAATTTGAGGCAAGATTACGACACTTAGAAAAACGGAAGGCTTATTTTCATCAAAACCGCATACCTACGTAATAAACTGAACGAGCCGGTTTGTTCACATTTTTGATTTGAGCTACTGGGTTAACTATAATAGGAAAATAACTGATTCGTCATGGCCCAATACATTGTTTATCGTATTCTTTGAAAAACATTTTTTGATGAAGAATGTTCCTTCAGTATTTAACTGTTCACAATATGAGAAATAAGCAAAGCTATATTGGAAAGGTAACTCTATACAGGGCGTTTCAAATTCGATCCTCACCATTGGGATCTCGGAAACTATGAGAGATATGTAGATGGTTAAGTTGGGGCAGAATTGGGCATTTACCTGACCAACAATATGCCGTAGAGAACGTTGGGAATTTCCGAGTATATCCGGAAAAACAGAAATTTCGGAAAATGGTTTTTATTTTTTTCTGACTTTATTTTTCGAAGGATTCGAAAATAAATTGTACTTCCACGTTGCCACTTTTTCCCTGCAGATTTGCTATCCGACGTTTCGTTTTCCGGCCACCATCATCAATTTTTTTTTATGGGCGCTACATTGGATTTTTCTGTTTTGAATAGAACCAGATTTTACATTTTCAATGATGTACCATAAGTTATCATTGTTTTTCGAAAAACTGGAGATATTAAAAAAAATAATCCTGATCAATAACTTCAACATAGTTCGATGCGGTTGTCGTCCTTCGGGATACAAGTTTAAATACGTTTCTGGTATCCTAACATTGTTTTATTTTTAATATTTTTGTAATAAATTTGTATATTTCGTTTTTCTTCATTCGTGAAAGCCATTTTTCGTCAAAAATTCAATAACAATACAATAACAAAATGTCATTGAAAGACAAATTTAGAAACATCAAAGTCAAAGTCTATTATGATAAGAATTATTTTTTTTCAATATCTCCAATTCTTCGAAAACTTATGATACATTATTGAAAATATAAAATCTGGTTCTATTCAAAACAGAAAAATTCCAATGTAGCTCCCATAAGAAAAAATAAAATTGATGATGGTTGCCGGAAGACGAAACGTCGGATAGCAAATCTGAAAACACCATTATGTAGCAGGGAAAAAGTGGCAATGTGGAAGTGCCGTTCACTTTCGAATCCTTCGAAAAATGAAGCCAGAAAAAAAATCTTTTTTCGAAATTTCTTTTTTCCCGAATATCTCCGGATATACTCGGAATTTCCGAACTGTCTCCGAGGATGAATGTGCAACTTTGCCCCAATTCAACCATCTTCTTATCTCTCATAATTTCCGAGATGCCAATGATGAGGATCGTATTTGAAACACCCTGTATAAAGATTTGCAGATCATGCAAAAGGAGTAACTTTCAAACACAAACTGAGAGAAAATCCCTCTCGAAACAAATACTTTCATATAAACATCGAATTACACGAAAGAACACTGTATGAACACTGAATACAAAAAAACGTTTCTTTATTCAGTTTGTATTTCAAACATTCGTTAAGGAAGTGAATCAGATATCATGCACAGGATTACTACACAATATAGTAAATGAAAGAAATAAAATTCCATTTACATGGAACACTGTCATCCTCCAATGTTTCGCCGTAAGATATTTGTCTTATTTGCTCTTCAGTATCAAATCTGGATAACATTATAAGAAAAAACAACTGTCTATTTCGAAATTTTCATTGAATTTTTTACGGTTTCTTGCAAAGAAAATTTTATTTCATTCCTTTTCGAAAAATAAACTTTTTCACCAAATTTCCAATTTTACCGATTCTTTTTATTAATGATTTGAAACGCGAGACTTATTCTATTTTGACATTTTGTGTTCAGTTGTGTTCTTGTACATCTTGAATTTTAATTTATTTTTGAAAATATAGGATTTTACTCCAAATTTCGAATCTTGTTTCGAAATTAATCAGATTTCTTTGAAGTTACACATTTTTTTCTGAAATTTTGATTTTTTGTGATACTTTTGATAATGATCTACTTTTTCTCTGAATTTAAAACTCTACTTCATAAAATTTAAATACTTTTTCCGATATTCTCTTAGATATCTTAGATAAAATAAATTATATTTGTTGAATTTTACATCTTTTCCCAAAAAAATAATGCATTATGTGGTGGTAAGGCAGTGAAGATTAACCAAAAGTTATTCATCTATTGTAGAGCCTATTGCATCTCGAAATAACCTCTTCAAAACGTTTCGATTAAGAGCTATGTAAATTCAATTTATTTATTCAATAATGTAACTCCAGAGTGAGTGCCGAAAACACGTATGGTTATTGTTTCAAACACCTCGAATGGTACTCATTCTGTCGCGCTAAGACAGCTTAAGAGTTTATGTACTATTTATAAATAGTCATCAGAATTCATAAGCACACCGGTCTTCAGACATGAAAACATGTTTATGAAGGTACCTTCATGTTAAAAAATCGTTATACTCGTAAATGGAAATACAGGTAATTTGATGAGGTTTTATTATTCGAAGTGGATTCATACACTCCATTAACCACATGCAGCATCTTGAAGACCCGTCAAATTAGTTTTTAGTTATAGATAAAACAACTGTTATTTTCCAACCCTAGTAACTGTACCTACGATTCACTCACTTATAGAAAAAATACCATTGACATAATTGATTTAGGATGTGAACTGAAAATGTACTCATTTTCCAACTGAAATGCAGAGAAACACATATTAGAAACACCGAACCTAAGTCTGCCTGACGAGGAGGCCATAACTGTGCTTGATTCACAATAAAGCATTGCTAGATAATAATTTCTTAGAAACCAGAACTACGGTCTTGTTATCCTCAAGTTCTCCGTTAGAGTGGTGGGCAAAAACTCATTCGAGGAGTAACTCCGTCAATCCAAACCGGTTCTCGCACCAAATTTTTTTCATAACATCCGAGTCTCGGATCAATTTCACGCCCTGATTAGTGACCAACGGACATTTCCGATGCGGTCACAGCAGCGCTTTCAAAGAAATTACTCGATGTCCTATCGGTTGACAAGAAGACCGTGGGTATCGCGAATGGTTTTTAGAACTCGTCGATATTTATGGGACGTTCAGCCATTGTTACGACTACCACAAATGGGTCACCCCGTCGTTGAACCTTTGTACGCCCTGATTTATGACCGGGCACTGGGTTTATATGTGAGGGTTTATTTCGATGTCATTTTTCTGAGATTCGAATTTACTGTTGTATGAAGGACATGAGTAAGTTATAAGAATTGAATAATTTCAATTCCTTTACTTAATTGATTGACATATATTAGCATTCTTTACGACTACTCACAGTAAGAATAAGAATATAGTGCTTCACAAAAATACTGAATTTATTTGGGGTGTAAAAAGGGTTATATACCGTCCCAGTGGAAAGTTAGCAGAGTAAGTAACCCATCATCAATAAGTTTGCGAAATTATGTGAGCTTTCTGTCAAAAACCGTATTTTTTAGTAAACATCATATAATAACATAACAACAATTCGGGTTCATAAACAAATCAAATACCAATAATGCCAACAGTTGGGCGTTGGATAAGTATTTGAAATGTCTCATGGTATTTATGGACTTGGCAAAGGCTAAGAATGATAATCTGGTAAGAACAGATCAAGCATTGGAAAGTTATTCAAATCAATTTGATCCTTCATTAGATATTGGCAATTTTTAATAATTTCCATACTCTCCAGAACATCAAGTTTCAGACCAATCGTCTGGAAATGATGAATTCTGCATTCATGATTGAACTCATATTTCTCTATATGAGTACTACATATTTTCAATATGTAGTCTGCTCAAGTTATCATTGGTTTTAAATTTTTTAAGGAATTAGGAATCGTCGTACTAGGTTGGTTCAGATATATGTTGACACTTTATACTTCTCCTTCACTTTTTTTAGAATCCGGTAAATTTCCTTTATGGATTAAATATGCAATTTTTTTAATAGTAGGGAATCTATTACATTGTCAATTATAACCGTTGTTAATCGCAATCTGTTATATTGAATTCAGTTCTTTACTGAAATTCACATAACTGCTGCTACTTTGTTCGTGTCTGAAAGTTGCTACTTTGAATGACCTACAAATATTTGTAAAGAATTTATTTCGAAACGAATTGCTTTTTTTCATTTTTTGGAAGTTTCCCTCAAATTTTGTATAAAGATGGAGAAGTAGAAAGTCTTTCTTTCCTAAAAATTGATGTCTCTTAAAAATATATCGTGAATGTACAATCAAATTTAATGTTTGAATCACTGGCTATCAACTCAAGAAAATGCCCTAATCTATGAGAAAAGGCATGTTAACATTATCTACTAATTTTGGGGTAATGGGCGGATTTGAGGAATAATTTCCTTAATACCTGAATATTTCAAGAACTATTAAAATTAATTTCACTTTTGAAATAATCCTTAAATCTGATGATTTAAGCATTGTAATATTTTAAGAGAGATTTGAGAGGGTTTGGACTATCTATTTACAAGCTTTTGTATACCTTCTGTTTTGTAGTTCAATGAATGGTCCTGAAAGGTTTCATAGGGAGATTCTTTGTGATTTCATAGAATATCCGAATATTCTGAGTGATTCATTACCTTAGCCTTATCATCGAAGTTTTCGATGACTAGAGAAAAGGCGTTAAGGTGATTCTCGAAATATTGTTCAACAATGGTGTAAAATGAGCCTAAGCAAATTAAAAATTACAAAGGGGGAATTTGGTTCTGCAACTGTGAAGTTAACAGAACCTACTGTTTAAATAAGGGGAAAATAAGCCTGAAATGAACCAAAAATCCTCAATATATTTTTACCTCGCCCCATTTGAAGAGAGTTTCCAGTTTATTCATGTCTGCCAAATAAGGGGCAAAATAATATTTAATAGGGTAATGATAGAGTTTAAAATTGCAAGTTCAAAATTTTCAAAGCAATTTCAATTCAAAAAAACATGGAAAATTGACAATAGAGAGGGGAGTAAATGACAACACAGGAGCCTAGGATGGACCTAAAATTATCAAAATATTTCTATTTTTTCCACACTCTGCTTCTACCATATGTTCTATAATTTATTCATGCGAGTGTTTCATATCTTTATTACCTATCGAATACAAATCATACAACAACGAATGTTTAAAATAAATACTGATATTTCACTTTTTAACCAACTCAATTATGTACTCCTATGAAATGGACAACTTTTTCCTAGTTTAACCAACTTTGTATCTCTTAAGGTTTGGAATTTGGCACTGCTTACCTCGGACACCCCATATAGTTACTTATTCCCCAAAAAACTACTTACAACCCCAATCAAAATCAAGGACTATTTGCCGCAATTTTTGCCACCCCTTACGAACCTGTTGGCCATGCAGCATCCCTAAACCCCGGGTATTCAAGTTCCTCAGTTACGCCTCTGCAATCACACGCGAAAGATATAAATATTCCGAATTTACTGTCCATCTAAGCATTTGAATACCGTTACGGCCAATAGGAAATCGAATTTGGGTTCAGTATCGACCTGCATACAAAATACACATAATCAGTGTCAATCAGATTCCAGATACCTGTCCCTTTGTAGCACGGCACAGGTAGAAAACGGGGTTCGAGGTCGCAGGGGTGTTATTCAACAATGCCCCGATTGACTATTGACTCGGGGTTTCACGTTTCCGAAAATAAAACATGTGGAAAGACTCACCTTCTATACAGACTACATGATCTCTAATTTGTTGAGCAATAATCCCATCCGGAATCAGGTCTATCAAGTCGTAGATCGCGTAAATGCTGGGATGAACACTTTCGAATCGCTGGATCTCCTGCCTGATAGCCACGGAGTTGTTGACGAACGCGCGAGAGTTCATTTTTTTCGAAGTCAATTAGGGTAACAGGTAAACATTATAAAAATATTGACAGTACGTTTTGTTTATAAACTGCGGGCGGCGAGTCTACCGAAACGCTGGTCGGAATCAGAGAACACATCACTATAATTAACACGCGTCGGTTAATTGGCTTGAAATCGATAGTTTTGCGGGTTGGGTCTTGGCATTTAATAATAAAAACCCGTAAAAGTTAATAGGTTAGGTGTAGACACTTCCGTACAATCCCACCACAGTCGCACCATTTCTGTGTTGCTGCGTTCGGAGCGACGTGAATGTGTTCGGGAAAAATGCCAACTAAATATTGAACTGCTTATTGTATTAGGAATCTGCAAGCAGGTAGTATAAAAACAACATTCTAATATTTTGAAGTAGTGCTACTGACTAACAGATGGCGACACAATATTATGTGGTAAATTGTTGAAGAGAACTTCAAATGAAGGTTTGAAAATTAATTGAATAAATAAAGTTGGGAATGTCACTACGAGATGCCAGAAAATATAAAATGAAAAAGTTACAAAGGCACCATTGTTCATTTTTTTGTTATTACTGGAATTTCGAAGTAATTAGAATTGGCAAACTTTACACTTTCCGGGTAAATTGTACTTTATGGGATACTCACGGATTGTAGGGATTTTTTCCGGGATGATACTACATGTCGGTAGGAATTCAGAACAATTTTTTTGGGGGGATTCGTTTTCGAGGTACAGCCTGCCGAAGTTAGTATCACGTAATATTTTAATTTTTTACACAAATTTGTTGGTTTGTTGGTCCCTAGTTTGCGTAATTTTTCTTGAGAAGATACTACCTACATGATGATAGGAATTCAAAACAATTTTTATTTTTTGTTGGACTCAATTAGTTTTCGAGATAGCCTGTCAAAGTTTGTATGGTGTCATATTTTACTATTTTTTCGAAGCAATAAACGATTGCAATACACATATTTTGTATTTACACATATTTATCCATTATCACCGTACCTTTTTCTATCCCTTTTCTGAAATACATGAGGTAGGTCAGCTTTGATGTTGAGAAAAGATAGTTTTTTCAAAGTTAAATATTCGAAAATATGTTCGTTTTAGAATTCCGAGGTCAGGTTAGATGCCTAGGAAATATTTTTTTTCAATTGAATATTCGTAAATACGTACCTTTTAGAATTCGGAGGACAGGTTAGATGTTGAGGAAAGATAGTTTTTATAAAATAAAATATTTGAAATTACGTTCGTTTGCGAGTTTAGAGATCAGAGTAGATGTTGGAAAAAGATTTTATTTAATTAAATACTTGAGAATATGTTCTTTATAGAATTCAGATGTCAGGTTAGATGTTGAGTACAGATAGATTTTTAAAAATCGAATATTTGAAAATAGGCCCTTTTTACAAAATTGGAGGTCAGGTTAGATGGAATGTTATGTGTTATTGCATTTGTAGCAGTTGTTTTTTTTGGTAAGCTGTTCTCTCTCAGAATTTCAATATTTTAAATGTCATTTGTGAAAAAAATTAAATATGACGTCATATATAGTTTGACAGATTATATTTCCGAAACTTTTTGAGTTCGATAGAAAATAATCACTCTGTATTTCTACCATCATGTAGTATCATCATATAAAAAAAACGCAACAATCCGCGTGAACCCCGTAAATTTATTTTAAAAATTTTTCGAATCACCAAGTAATTGCATTTCATACACAGAAAGTGGGTGTCATTTTTTAGTTCAGTTGTTCTCTTTATCTCAATATTTAAAATGTCAGTGCTGAAAAAAATGACTCCGTTTTGATACTTTGACAGGCTATATTTCGAAAATTAATCAAGTCTGACTAAAAAAATGTTCTGAATTCCTACCATCATGTAGTAACACCCCAGAAAAAATTGCGAAAATCCGTGAGTGTCCCATAAAGCACAATTTTCCCTTTCACGCACAATAAGATGCAATTGAGTAATGCATTTTTGTATTAATAATAATATTAATAATAATAATAATAATAATTTCTCTTCGAACTCCGCAGACTATATCCAGATCACTCTGTCAAAATGGTTGTTCTGATTGTTGGAGCCCTTGGTGGAATGATGTCCTCTCTACTCTCGAATCTCAAGATCATACCGGCTTGCCGCACCAAGGCAGAAATCT
>WOGN01004327.1:0-14213 GCA_015342105.1 Leptinotarsa texana
TAGTCCTTAGCTCGCACAAGTTTCTCAACTTCTGAGAGTTGTCGTTCGTATGGGGGCGGCAGCTGATAAACAGAAAAACATATTTTAAACAGATTTTTTTTAAACAGAAGTAAGTGAAAAAAGCTTTAGGTTGAATGGTTTCATATAAAAAAAGAAAATAATGATGTAGATAGTATACTAGAAAAAGATAATTATGATGTAAACAATGTACTAACATTCGGAAGGTCATCACACCACTCTCCTCAGCAATCTAAGGTAACAATAAAATTGTTGGGCGTAGTATTCACATACCTACTCAGGTTACGCTACGCCCAACAATTTTATTATTTTTTTATCTGATTGATACTATAGGTTGCTGAGGAGTGTGGTGTGATGATTGCTACCTGGGATCTCCCGAATGATTTTTAGGTTTTTAATACATTGTTTACATTATTTTTTTTCAATGAAATCGTTTAACATATTTGTCTTGCTTATTTCATTTTCAAGTTTTTAGTTTCTGATTTCTATTCACTCCAATGCAACACAGTTCTAGACACGTTTCAACCTTTCACTTCAACTTGGGTGGTATATCGCTAACTGCGTATCATTAATAGCCAACCTAACGATACACAGTCCTCGACACGACTTGGGTGGGAAATCCATGCTTGTATCCCGATTCTAAGTTGACAAAGTTCTTTGTATAGATTATATTGGATATCGATCGTCACAAAAGAAATGAACAAAAAACAATTTCTGGCAAAAAATAACAATCTGTACTGATAGCAGACAAGCCCTATTAGCCTTGAACAGACAACGTGTTACCTCAGGGCTAGTACTGGAGTGTCACCAAAATTTAGCCAAAGCCTCGGTGGATTGAAGGATACGACAGGAGAAAAGTCAATCACATTTCCGACACAATAGCCAAGGAAGCGACTTGACAAAGAAGATTAGGACTCAGTGGCACCTACGACCTGATGACTTCAACAATTGCGGAACTAGTCAAACGTCACACCCATGCTCCATTCCCAAAATGATGAGATGAAATCAAAGGATGCAATCATGCCAGAATCACCCTTGGCGACCCTGGGAAGCTGGCGCCGAAGAGATATCTGGCGATGACCAGGAAAAATCTACGCTTAACAATAGGATTTCTAACTGGCCACTGTCAACTAAGGAAACACCTCCACAATATGCTGCTAGTGGACATATCTCTATGCAGGATATGTGAACAGGAAGATGAAACTGTCAGGCATGTCATATGCGAATTTCCGGAGTTCGGCGAGTCTTGACCTACACCTGCCGATATAAAGAAGATGTCTCCCAGAGACCTGTCCACCTTTCTGAAAAGGACAGGATGGTCGATGACCTAGGAAGACAACTCCTTCGATGTACAATGGGTCACATGTGGCCTAACTGCTCTATGATTACACTCACCCTGCCTACTCTAAAGATACAGATAAAGATTATTGAATTGCGTTTGGAGTATTTCCCCAATTTTTGATGGTAGATATTATTTTCTGCAAAACTTTTTTTTATTTTTTGAGTGTAAGTTCTGGTTCATTTTGTTTTTCATTAAACTTTTCCGATTTTTCATTGAATTTTTTCTGTAGTATACTTACAGTTGTTTGAGTTATCTGATCCACAAATTGATCGGATATTCTTACACTTAGCTGTTGATCACACTCTAATTTATTTTTCGCTCTTTTACGGAACATATTATTCTTTTAAAAAAATTCAACAGACGAAAAAAATTATCTTGGACAATCGATGATGAAAGAAAAAGTATTTCTGAGGATTTGCGGTAATCTTCTCAGTTGGTTATTGAGTTATGAATGCTATGATGCTATGTGGACTCCATCAATATACACCATATTTCAGCCAATCAATATCGCAGTAGATTGATCTGGAATCCTATGTAATAGTATTGACATCGAACATTCATGATTGATGGCATCAAAGGCTGTGGTAAATTCTAACAAAATAATAAGAGTTATATAGCTTTTATGATATTTCCTGAATCCTGACTGAATTATTGATAGAATGTTATACCGATTTATATAATCAACTCAATAACTCTTTCAGCTAATTGGAATAGATGGATAATAAGTTTATATCTTTAAAGTCTTCATATTCCAGAGAAATTTTTTCATCGGAATTTTTTGAAGCGAAGTCTGTTTCCATGACGTGGGAAAAAGTAATTTTTCCGCAAACAAAAATTCATTATATGAGTATTATGAGAATATGAGGATAAGCTATTTTCATTAGTTTTATTTTTTCAAGGACAAAACACAAGCACTACAGGAAAATGCTTGAAGTGGAGCCTGCATGCAAGTAGTGATTCACGTTTGATTTGAATCGCTGCAGACTGTAAAATAAATTTCATTCTCAAGAAGTTCATTCCACAAAAAAGCAGTTTTCCAAATAGAAGAGTGAAGTTTGGGGTGTACTGAGATGAACCTTAAAACGATGACCAGCCACAGTCCGTTGCATATTTCTGATATGCACCACTCTTGGTGAAATCAATTGTGGCAAGACACTTGAACACCTACCGTGGTAGTATCTATAAAAAAGAAACAAATCTCTAACCTTTCTTCGATGTGAGCTTTATGAAGCATCAAAAGTGTCATTCCAACAACATGATTGTGCCAATATAGATAGACAGATATTCAATTATTTCTACAGAGTATATGTTAATCTTGTATGAAAGTTAAGAGAAATACTTCGTCCGAGAAATACATTAGTGAACAAAATTACAAAAGAGTAATAAGATACAAAATCAGAATAAAACACGTCACATACCTACACATACAAGTATAGAGTTGATAAAAGTAAAATTTAAAATGAATTGTTAAAATATGCATCTATAGTATAATGCTCTATATTGCAAAAAATTTTTTTCACAGACTTCAGAAAACTGCTGGCCATCCCAATGTCTCTTATATCCTGTGAGAGAGAGTTGACAAAATTATTCTCACTGTAAATAGTACTTATTTCATATAGATATTTTTTATGTATCGGATATAAAAAATCACTCCTAATTTTTGTTTCAATATTATGTGTTTTATGATACTTTTCAAAGTAGGTTGGTTGATTCACTAAAAATTTTAATGATTCAAAAATGTATATCGCTGATACTGTTAATAATTTGTTCATTTTAAAGATTCCTCTCCATGAGTCTTTGGTCTTTATATCAAAAAGTATTCTGATTATCCTTTTTTGGCAGAGAAATACTCTGTTCAGCTCATGACTGGAGACCAAAATGATAATACCAAACCTTATTGCATAATTGCTTAGTAGGCAGTCATCAGAACATCACTGTCAATGTTTTTTTTGAGAATTCTCATAGCATATGTAGTTGAAGAAAGTTTTCTGCAGAGATTGTCTATTTGATTTACCCAACTTAAGGTGTCGTCGATATATATACCCAAAAACTTCACAGAGGTGTTGCAGGTCACTCTAAAATCATTGAAAGTGATGCTCTTCGCTGCCTCCATGCTGTTTTCAATTTTGAACATGAAGCAATCTGTTTTTTCATCATTTAAAATCAGTTTATTTTCCAGAAAAAAGTTTTTTGTCCTTTCTATTACAATACTACCATGTTTTATTATGTGTGGTAAGGTTGCAGTATCGTCAGCATAATTAGTGTTTGGGTTGAGACTGTTGGTGTTTTTAGAAGTGTATAATACAGTATTAAGCTTTCATCTCTTGTCATTTTTTATTAATTTGTAAATTGTACAAACCTAAAAATTATAATCGATAAAAACTTCATCATTGCTTCAAGCTTCATCTTCATTTATCCTTCAACACATGCAATATCTTTTGCAGGCGAGTTCGTACTGTGTTATACACTTCTGATGAAGCTATTTAAACATATGTAAATTTTGCAAACTATTACATGAAATCTCAAACTAAAGTGCCCCGGTTTTTGTTGAATAGCGCAGGAGTATAGTCGAATGGATTGGGGCAAAAAAGATATTTTTCTTAATTGAAAGATATTGTAATTAAAAGCATGATTTGAGAATTATGAAAAATTGTCAAAACTGCAAAGAAAATTGAAAAACTTATTTATTAAATGAACTTTTCAGACATATTTTTGTCAAAACATATACTTTTTCTCCCACAATTTTCCAAATTCCAGTCCACAAGTCAAAAATTGTGTTCAAATGATGATTTGTTTATGCACCAAACAGGATATACTATTTTTTAATAATGTAGTGAAAGCTATAATTTTAGTTTTCTAAAATAAAATTGCAAACTCTCCATTTAGAAACTTTGAGAATGTCGTCAAAAAAAGAGTGAAAATTCTGGTGCGACAAACATATTTTCAATTAAATAAGTAAATCATTCCTAATTCCAAAAATTTAAGGGTTGTTATTCTCTGGTATAGTAATTTTATTCTTCCCAAAAATTATGGTAACTGTCTGTAAAGACAAGCTTAAAATAACTGTGACATTTGACTTTACACCCTTTGAGAATTTTTGCAAATTATTAAAAAATGACAATAGATAAAGCTTCAACACATTCAACCTTTTCTGCAAGCGAGTTATTCTATACTATACACTTCTGAAAACATTAACAGTGTCAATACTAATACTATGAATTTTACTTAAAAAAAATTTATCAACCGTGTTATATGACTTCAAAATGAGGATTCTGACAACAATATCACAAATTGTATGCTTTGAATCACATTTAATATTGCAATTGGCAAAACATTCAATGAGATGGAAATGCTGTACAAAATTATAATTTAAAGGTTTTAAGTTATCATTTTTTTTATTTGAGCAAGTAGAGTAGTGACTTGAAGCTGCATATGTGTTTTGTAATGTTTTGAAAATAGTGAAAACCCCGAAAAAACAATTAGAAAATTAATATGATTAACCGAAAATAAGAATGATGAAAAGAGAAATGAAAATTTCTGTTTTTCACCACTTTTATTTGTAACTGACGTTACTGCAGTTTCGTCCTATATGGACATTTTCAAATTTATACATTGTATAATGTATATATTGTATATATTATATATTTTCAAATTTATACATTGTATAATGTATATATTATATATTGTATGTTTGAGAATGTCCATATAGGACGAAACTGCAGTAACATTAGTTACAAATAAAAGTGGTAAAAAACACAGAAATTTTCATTTCTCGTTTCATTGTGATCTTCTACCACGTAGTAACGGCTACATCCATCAATTTTTTGAAAATGGGTTTCTGATTTGATTCATTCGTAATGACACTTTTTTGTTGACGGATCAATCATCTTTTGTACTTACATTGTCTTATTTACAAACGCTTATTATTGGAGAGTGTCAAAATTGACCAAAAGTGGAATTTGTCGCGGTTCTTTTCCTTTGGTTTGGTTTGTGGGTCTTAGAGAATTTGAGCTCCAAAAAATTGACCGTTTTCAGAATGTTAATAAGAACTGAAAGAAACATTAGGTTGGACAAACTGATTCCATTAATTAACCGTCATCATCAGACAACAGATACTCAAAATGTCGCAGATAAACTAGGAAACCAAGAATAATCTGATAGGCATCTAATGACTGACTATACCAAAGTATAATAACACTTGAATTTTTGTAAAATCATATCTTACATAATTTTTCTGCACACATACAAATAACGGTTAATTAATGAAATCAGTTTGTCCAACCTGATGTTTTCTTTCAGCTCTTATTAACATTCTGGAAACTCTGATTTTTGAGCTCTGGACAAATTTTATGTAAATTAGGGATGATCTACCTATTTAACTGTTGCTTGCTTCTGAAAATATGTTTGTCGAACCAGAATTTTCACTCTTGTTTTTGACGAGATTCTTCAAGTTTCCAAATGGAGAGTTTGCAATTTTATTTTAGAAATCTAAAATTATAGCTTTCATTACATTATTGAAAAACAGTATGTCCTGTTTTGTGCATAATCAAATCATCATTTGAACACGTATTTTGGACTCGTGGTCTGAAATTTGGAAAATTGTAGCAGAAAAGGTATATGTTTTGACAAAATATGTCTAAAAAGTTCATTTAATTAATAAGTTTTTCAATTTTTGTTGCAGTTTTGACAATTTTTCATAATTGTTAAATCATGCTTTTAGTTACAATATATTTGACTTAAGAAAGATATCTTTTTTGCCCCCAAGACATTCGACTGTACTACTGTGCTATTCAACAAAAACCGGGGCACTGTTGTTTTGAGATTTCACAAGACAGTTTGCCAAATTTACATACGTTTCAATAGCTTTATCAGAAGTGTATGAACTAGCCTGCAAAAGATATTGCATGTGCTGAGGCTTTTATCTATTGACGTTTTTGAATAATTTGCACAAATCATTCGAAAATGACAATAGATGAGAGCTTCAACACATGCAATATATTCTGCAGACGAGTTCATACACTTCTGATAACACTAACAGTCTCAATCCAAATAATATGAATTTTATTCTAAAATCAATCGACTGTGTAATTTGATTTCAATACAAGAATTCTGACGACAGTTTTACAATTTGTTTGCTTTCAATCACATTCCATATTGCGACTGGCAAAATATTCAATATAAGCTGGAATGCTGCATTGAAATGCTGTAAAAAATATAATTCAGGAATTTCAAGTCATATTTTTTTATTTGAACGAGTGGCTTGTAATGTTTTTCTGTTTCAACAGTGCATGTTGATTCATTCGTAATAACGTTTTTGTTGGTGAATTTATCGTCTTTTGTACTTTTATTGTCTTAATTACAAATGCCTTATTATTGAAGAGTGTCAGAAAATGCGAAAATGGATCAAAAGAAGAGTTTGTCGCAGTTCATTTCCTTTGATGTTTTGTTTTTATACAATATAGCAAAATGTCTGTACCAGCCCTTTGGTAATGTTGGTGGGTCTTTGAGAATTTGAGCCCCAAAAATGTGAAAATTTCCGAACTGACTAATTTCAGATTTAAATGAGTGCTGCTCAAAAGATAAATTTTGTTTTGAAAATGTTTTAAGAAACGTGCTCAGAAAAGACCACTGATTTTAGAATGAATATTAATTACTAATTCGATATCTGTAGAATTGTCGATTCTAAATGATGTTTTCTGTTGAAAATTTTATAATTGCATTTTGTGTTGTGAGCTCCCTTTTAATTTGTAGTGGTGATATCGTTGTTGATTTTTGACTTGACTTACAGGTTGTGCCTAAAATGTTTTGTCACTAGGTAGAAATTAAACTAAGAATATTGTATATTTTTTTATTGGTCTACCCACAAATATACTAATGCTAGGTTACATCCAATAAAGTAGTTTTATACAAGTGTAGTTTTATTCAAAAGTAACAGTAACATCCTAAAAATATAAAATAAAAAGTTGAACACTCTGTTAACGTATGGTGAGAAGTAATTTAAGACTAAGCGTTATACAAAACTCCAGGCACCGGAAAAGTAATCTGATAACAGTATCAACTTAAAAAATGTTTGAACATTTCTTCATAAAATACCATAACGAATTGTATCTTCGAACTATTACTAATACTACAAAATGAGTTGTTTCAAAATTGAGAAGCATTTCATGTTAGAAACAAATCTCAATATGTGGATTTTGTTGAGTAGTAATAATTGAATGGTTATATCATATATTCATTCATGTACTTTTTTCTGCTTTACAAAAATCATACATTTTGTAACGCGGTTTGAAATGGGGGAGTAATTCTCAATGGTAGTGACGTAATTTTTTCATTTTCCTATGAAATGAAAAAATGTGGGTACTGCTACAATTTTCTTATATAACCAAAGAATATTATTGATTTCATCATTTTTCTTTTTCAGAAAGTGAAAAAGTCTTATTATCCTGTATATGCATTACCTAAACACAGGTAAACGATTAATTTTAAGAACTTAATGAATATTTCGTAGGTAGATTTTTTAGTACCACTTAACAGGTTGAGCGCCAACTACTCCAATCGGAGTGTTGTGAATGTAACTTGTAAAGATCAGTATTCATTCGGCGTTGGCTAGAGGAAGTTTTAGCTGCACTGGTGTCTTTCTAAAAACATTTGTCGAGTACGTGTTGGTTAAGGGGTTTTAATTTTTTGTGTCGTTAAACATGGACGCCAAACCTGGACCGTCTGGATTGCAGAAAAAGATTGTAATTTACATGTGTACAGTAGGAAACTAGTCACAAATGAAGAATTTTTGCAGTATTTATAGAAGATAGTAGTGGTGACGAATATTTGCCCCAGAGTCCGAAGACGAATATCCCTCCGAATCAGCAAGTGATTCAGATGCACATGGTGATGACCAGCCGTTAGGAAACATTCCAGTTTCAGTTTTAAATAACAATTCAGCTTCGACTAATGCGCAAAAGAAACTCAAGTGGACACAAAACAGATATATTTAAACAGTTTACATTAAAAAAAATCAAGAGCGATTCCGGGCAGAGGCAGACCTATAGATATTTTTCAGACTTGTAATAGATGACACGAATTACAACCTGTCAATAGGATAAGTATGTGTTAATGGGATTAATATCTCCAAAATAGCACAAAATGTGGGAAGAACATGATCCTTCAAACTCACATGAATGCCCAATGAGAGGTTCTTTTCCATTTTGTAGCATTAAAAATCTTGGTTCATGACGATTGTGATCAAGTGCTCTAACATGAAGTCTCCATTTTCTATTCTGTTGCGAGACTTCTAAGACAACAAAAGCAAGTTGAACCCAAATGTACCATTCCTTAAAGTGAATTCCGGAAATATCTTCTGGGAAATCAATATTGAAACTGGGATTTAATGCTATTGCTTTGACAGGATGAGTGTTCCTGAAGTGCTCTTCAAAATTAAAAAGTTTCAAACGGGCCTTGCAAAACTGAACAGGACACTTCTGTGGTGGTTGATGACAGCACTGGATTTCATGCATCAAAATGTATTCTCCACCTACCATTATAGAACAACCAAAAGAACACCAAATACATGAAAAGAAAGTATGATTCAAATACTTATAATCCGAATCTATTAAATTCAAATTTGGACATAAATCTAGATAATTCTCACAAATTTTGCATACTGGTTGAATTGTACTTCCCATTTGTAAATAAGATTGAGAGCCTGCACATGGCATAAAACAGTTGGGGCAATGGGGATCTATGAAATAACAGTCCTTTACAATAAATTTTGAATTCACAGTTCTATACAAACAGCTACAGATAATTTTTCTGGGAAATATAATTTTCAAAGGATTTTTGAGATATTCATCATTAACGAGCATTTTAGAAAAGTGCACTTTTTCCAAACACTTTTTAAAATCAACATGCACCATATAAACTTTGGACGCAGAATTAAAATCATAGGAGTCACCTGATTTTCTTATGGCATCAACTTTCCTTGATTCTCCCCTATATTGAATGTTGAAGGAGCATTTTAGTGTTGGAGTATTTGCTGCATCTCCTATAAAAAAAGCATTGAATCTGATCTTATGCGTTGAAATACAAGCACTTTCTATGAAAAACAGATTATCCTTGACCTTGTATAAATAAGTATTGGTGTTTGGAGAAGTTACATCCATATCAAACGAGGGCGTCAATAAGAGAGAGTCCTTATGAAATGTTGCGAAGTGACTGACCAGCAAAAAGGTAGGTATTTTTGTAGTTTCTGGACAAACTGGGCACACACTAGCCTTACTATGACAGGTACTTTCATGATTTTCAACTTGATCGCTACTTAGTAGAACCTTGCAACCTTCAAATCTGTTCACGCACTTGAATATGGCATGTTTCATCATCAAATCATACTGAGAAATGACTCCACCTTTGTCGTTTTTTGAACATCTTCCACATTTCATTTTTCTGTTGGGATAGATTTTCACAGGCCCCACTGATAACAACTTGTTGCAAATGTCACAGCTGAGGTCGTTGAAAAAAAGTATGAAAGACAAATTATCATTGACCTTCCATAAATAAGTATTGGTGTTTGGAAAAGTTACATCCATATCAAACGAGGGCATCAATAAACGACAGTTCTTATGAAATTTTGCGAAGTGACTGACCAGCAAAAAGGTAGGTATTTCTGTAGTTTTTGGACAAACTGGGCATACGTTAGTCTTACTATGACAAGTATTTTCATGATTTTCAACTTGATTGCTACTTAGCAGTACCTTGCAACCATCAAATCTGTTCACGCACATGAATATGGCATGTTGCATAATCAAATTATACTGAGAAATGGCTCCACCTTTGTCGTTTTTAGAGCATCTTCCACATTTCACTTTTCTGTTGGGATAGACTTTCACTGGCCCCACTGATAACACCTTGTTGCAAATGTCACAGCTGAGGTCGTCTAAAAGTTTGTCTGGTACGATAAACATTTTTGATAAATAAACGCTTCTAATTCTTGATTCTTAATTCCTATAACTTTCTTTAAATATATCATTCAATAATTCTATGTGTGATTCACGAAACTGAATGCAGTAGTGCCAATATAGTCAGCAATTGGCGCAGTGATGCCAACTGCTCAAAATCTTTTCCCCTAAGCCTATTTTGAAACCCCCTAAATTTAAACCAAGATGCCCCAAATCTTTGTATATAGAGTCTATATAGAATGCCCAAATTATTTTAGTAAATGAAAAATCTAATTAAATATTCACGTGTTAGGAATCACACGTTAAAAGGTAAGACCTCGTTAGTCCTTAGCTCGCACAAGTTTCTCAACTTCTGACAGTTGTCGTTTGTATGGGGGCGACAGCTGATTAACGGAAAACAGGTTTTAAACAGAAACAGAACAGATTCAAAGTTGCTGGAATATTTAACTTTTAACAAGTTAATGGATTAACTTACCTTTATATTCTTATTTCAAACGAAGTTTTAAATAAAAAGGTTATTGAAAAATGTTACATAAGCGTTTAAAAACATGGTAACTTTTTTATTGCCTTTATATGAGTACGTCAGTACACAACATCAACTAATAAATGAAAAAAAATACATCAAATGAACACACATTTATAAGCATGAATACTTATACTACATTAATTCCCAATTCATTAATAACTTCGAAAGACTCATCAGCTTCCTGTTCTTCATTTGTGTCGATATCAGTTATTCATTGTCTCCCTAAAAATACCCTTAAAAAATTTCACCCCCAAAAATCCCCTTTTCCAAAATATATCCCATAAATTTAAGGGAAAAACCCCCCAAGTTGGCATTACTGAATTGGCTTTGCCACCATGTTTAGTGTCAGTAGACGAGTTCTTGGACTTCTGAAGCATTGTTTCGACGTATAGAAAATATGAACACGCTAACGTTTCGAATGGACCAATGGAAGAATCAATCGGTAGACACACAGTAAAACAACCGAAATTGCTGAAAACATGTTAGTATCAATTTGTTATTTTTTAGGTTCCCTAAATTATATATGTGAGCGCTTTCGACAGCTGGTTTTGCTATTATCATCTAGGCTCTACTCAAACTGAACGTGGCATCCTGTTGTATGTCCTTTTATACATTCCGAACGCCTCAATGCAGGTACTCCGGGTTCTTTAGGTAAATTTGCCTGTAGTTGATTACATAAAGTACTATTCTTTGTGTTGGATCTTTTTTAGGTTTACTGTTTCTAGGAGTGTGTATTGATTTGTTCAATATACTGAATGTTAGGTCTTGTTGTGTCTTGATTTGTACCTGTTCCTCGATACGTGATTTATGACTGTTAAATTTATGGATGTTTAAGTTTTCCCAAATGTCCATACGGTTTGCCTTACTGAATTGTTTTATGAGTTGTATGTTCTCTGGTGGGGAGAAATTATGTTTGTTTTGTATGACGTGCGTTACGAGGTTTGATTTATATACGATTGGGTTTATGTATGCATTTTTGTGCTCGTCGTACCTTTGGATCAGTGTTTTTCTTGGTTTGGCCGATATAGAATTTGTTGCAGTCCCAGCATTGCATGCTTTATACCCCGTTTTGGTTTTTGTCTTCTTTTTTTCATAGCTGTTTACTTTTTGTTTTATTTTATATTGTATGTGATGTTGATGTTCAATGGTTTGAAGACGTTTGTTAGTTTTTTGGTTTGGTGTCCTACGTACGTAAATGCTGTCCATCGTTGTGTTGTTTTGTCTGTTGGGGTGGCTTTGAATATTCCATTTTCATGTTCCATGTGTTCCATTTGGTTAATGTATGTTTTATCTATGTTTTGGTGTTTTAGTTTATCAGATATGATGTTTACACTTTCGTTGACTGGTATGTTCGAGTACATGAGTACATTTTCCCCCACCAGAGAACATAAAACTCATAAAACAAGTCAATAAGGGAAACCGCATTGACATTTGGAAAAACTTAAACATCCATAAATTTAACAGTCATAAATCACTTATCGAGGAACAAGTACAAATGAAAACACAAAAAACCTAACATTCAATATATTAAACAAATCAACATACACGCCTAGAAACAATATACCTACAGAAGATTCTGGCACTCCTCAAACTCAGTTTGAGGATGACAGTACGACCAGCTGTCGAAAGCCCTCGCAGATAATTAATAGAAGATATAAAGCTTCAAATGTGTATACATTTTTTTCAGTAGAGCAAACTACCACTCGAAATTTTGAAGTAATATTGCAATGAATGAAAAAATTTATCACTGATCAGCAACTAACAAAATATGTTGAAAAACAATTTCCCAGAAAATGTCGATGATAGTGAAAGTATATTCTTGTAAAAACATGTATTCTTCTTATTTATGAAAAATAAAAGATGAAATAAAAGGAGTGATTGGTGTAACAAATTTATTTCTAAGAAATTCTCTTAGACTTTTGATGATTCAACCCCCGATGTACAATGTTCAAAAAAATCTGTCAAATACAAAATTTCTGTTTCCAACTACAAAGATGGAAACTTAGGCAATTTAATACTATACAATTTGAATATGTCTTAGCTGTCAAATATACAATAGGTACCAACATACCATTTTTTTATGAGCCTAAGTGATTTTCAAACCTAATGAAATACGAAACATTCTCGTTTTCCAAGAACCTTGCACAGTAAGATTTGGCGAATGATATCACGGCAGACATTGAATTACACGAAGCCCATTGAATCCCTGACACATTGTTACGTATGTTTAAAATAGGTTTTCCCGTTAACCAGCTGTCGCACACCTAAAACGACAACCCTCAGAAGTCGAAGCTTGTGCGAGCTAAGGACTAACGAGATCTTACCTTTTAACGTGTGATTCCTAATACAGGTTGGACGATAGCAAGTGAAAATCGACCGTTCAACCTGCGGCTTGAACCATCGACTTACACATCGGTCGATTGAGAGAGCAAGCAAAGCACTCATGTCGAACCGACCGACTAGGCGGTCTGAACTGGTTTCTAGGTGATCACTTGATTTATTTCAGTAACATTTAGCGCTGGCAAAGAAGAAGCATCTGCAAGAATTTCCTATTTGAGAAAACTTGCACAATTGTCTGTCGTATATAATTAGCCAGAGAATGAGTTTCTTATCACGCATTTTTTCAGAACCTACTAAGTAGGGAAATTGGTGAATGTTTCGAATTTTATTTGACACAGCCATCAGACTCATTGTGATTTCTGTTCGAAAACATGATAAACCAAATATAGGGGAATTAAATAAGAGCTCTTATTAGAAAAAAAACTTAAAATATATTTTACAAGTAAAATCAGAGACCATTATCTTATTCAGTACCTGAAAATTTATCAAGTTCCCATTGTAAAAGAGGATTGTTGTTTCTATCTTGACCCGGTAAAACTCCCAAAGGTAGTCCTTTGAATATAGATGTGTCTGGAAAAAAAAATTGATTGTATCTTGAATTCACCTACTTGGTTAGTGGATGGAGAAAGGTTTCTTTAAAGTTCTGATGTGTAGATTTCATTAGATTTTAATCAACAGCCCGTGAAATATAGTGTGCTTCTCATATAAAACAATTTCACTGAACTTTTGACGTGATGTAGATATCAAATAACCCTTTATCAAAGATTTGAGATGAAAATAATGTTGATAGAATTCAGGAAATAGTATCCATGTTTCCAACAGATCCACTTCTCCCACAAAGCAGAACATTCTTTTGTAATACTTGAGAAGAGTTTAAAAGTTCTGAAGAGTATTTTTGCTTGATTCGTTAAATTTGAAGTTCCAATTATAACTTCCAGTTAATGATTGTTTGAAGGTGGTTGTTGACAATGTTTTGTGGTGTATTTCATCAGTTCGGACTTCCATTGTCTAATCTAATATAAAATGATTTGAAACCCTG
>WOGN01004328.1:0-14212 GCA_015342105.1 Leptinotarsa texana
AATTATTCTTAGCTTATTGTTAAAAATTTGAAAATGTCCATATAGGACGAAACTGCAGTAATGTTAGTTACAAATAAAAGTGGTAAAAAATAGAAATATTCATTTCCCTTTTCATCATTATCTTCTGCCACGTAGTAACGGCTACATCCATCAATTTACAACTCTTATACATCACTTCGATTATGCTTGTACCACAAGGATTGGTATTAGGTCCGGTACTGTTTTTGCTGTACATAAATGAAATGGACACAGTCATGAGAGATACTTTTGTGACGATGTATGCACTGAACGTGTGCGACGAGTCAGAAGAAATTTTAGCTGACAATTGTAAAAATGTGGTACAGAAAATTACCAATTGGTGTGGAATAAATTCTTTATTTCTCAATAAAACGCAACCGATAAGATTCCACAATCCCCAAAAACAATGCCCTGATATACTAATCTGAACAGGCAACATAATACTCGAAAATTCAGAAGATACAAAATTCCTAGGTGTCACTATCGATTTGTTCCTGAATTGGAGAAAACACTATGAACTCCTAATTGGTAAATTGAATTCCTTGTGTTTTCTATTCAGGAATATGAGGAATTTCTTGACGAATCACCAACTAATTTCTTTTTATCACTCATAGGTTACATCCAGGCTGAGACATGGCATATGCATGTGGGGTAACTCTACATTGGCATCTGAAGTATTCATAGTACAAAAACTGATTTTGCGAATACTAGCTGGAGTTAACAGCACTTTTTCTTGTAGGAGTTTATTCAGGCAGTTTAGGGTTATGACTCTTGCCAAGTCTTTATATTTTTGAAATATCTTTATATATCTTTAAGAATGAAGATAAGTTCTTACTGAACTCAAATGTCCATAATGTGAATACGAGGCAAAAATCAAATTTTCATATTCCGTACTGCAAGTACAAAATTTCATCAGACTCGCCATCTGTGATGGGGAAAATAATTTTTAATAAGCTACCGAAATACATAAAGGAGGCACGCACCGTTTATGAATTTAGTAGAGAGTTGAAAAAATGTTTAATTCAAAAATGATTTTATAATTTAGCCGAGTTTCTTTTTTTTATGAAGATTGTAAATGTATTTTCAAGATAGAGACTTTTTTACTTATGATCTGTTGTTACTCATGATCTTTTTTATGTATCCATATTTCATTAATAATTTATATGTATTAATTTACATACACATATATGTACATTTATAGTGCGTGTGCTCATGATATTATGTGTGAAATTTGGCGATTCCTATACATGTATATGTCTAATGGAAAATAAAGATTATTAATATTATTATTGACCTATGTTACGTTGGAAAAAGTACATCGATTCAAATATCGCTTATTTCGATTGAGTTCAATTAAAATTCAGTTGAACAATGTAAAACTCTGTGCAGCTTTCAACAATTGTATCGTTTTGGGAAAGAAAGTTTTTGACTTTCTACTACTCCATTTTGATACAAAAAAGTAGGATGAGGGAATCTTCCAAAGATCAATCACTCCTAAAAAATATATAACCCCTTTAATTCAAATATGTATCGTTTTATTCGCATAGTGGGATATGATTTATGTGAAATGAGATATATACATGAAAAAAAATTATACATATATGAAAATATATAATAAACATGAACTGCTTCAGAATCACCAAGTCAAGAATGTATGTCAAGAATGTGTAACTTTATAATAAAAAAACATCGAATCCCTTTTCAGTCCACCTACATGCAAATAATAACCAAAATTTCCAGTAACTATGAACAGACTATTCAAGAGATTAGGCTGGATTAAAAAAGTTTATCGCAAATTAATAATTTCTGAACTCTGAGAGATAACAACTTCAAGTAATTATAACTCAAAGAGTATACATAATTCAGGCACAAGCCTCGTCAAAGTCTGCTGAAACTTAATGTAAACGTTTCATTGGTTTACATAAATAATGATTCGAGTGACGGATCACGATATTTGGATCAAATTATCTTCTATTGATGAAATAAGTCTTACCCATGTTACGGGGAAATATGTTTGAATGACAGCTTGCGCGGGAATGCATTGGTAAGGTGTACCGGGTATTCCATATTCGATGGTCTATCAGACGTATCTAGAAAACATAAAAAGATAATAGTTTCAAATTTTGGTTAAGGATGTAGGTAGCTGTGATCTATCGTATGAAAATAATTACATGTATCCAAGTATAAAATTTCCAATAAAATTAAAAATCAAGTCCATAATACACACATTCTCAAAATTTCAGCTTTGCAAAAATGACATAGGTCTCGGACCTTCGGAAATTTACTTCTTTAGATTGAAAATTATTGTCACAAAGTGAGATTGTTTTTCCAAGAAACCCTTTTGAATATTATTGAATCAGTGTAAAAAATACAATACAAATGGTGAATCTCTTTCTATTTCCCATCATGTACTCGAAAACATAAGAGTTTTAAACATTAATTTTGAATTTCGCAACTGGAATTCGGCAAGGATATTACAAAATAATTAATATTTTAAAAACGGTGAGAGATAGGTATGGAACATTGTTCACAAAAGTAATTTGCATTTCGATGCAGAATTCAAAAATAATATAATATATAGGATATTCAATTAAAAATTTCCAAGTTGATATCTGCTACATGTATATGTGGCAACAATGCGGTGATGAAAATATTTTCAAACAATAGATCACATCCATCTAGATCGGTAACCAAAACTAACTCTCCATCCTTTTGTTCTCTAGATACGTCTAATAGAACATTGAATACGGAATACCCTGTATAGAAAGATCCAAAATATTTAAATTTCCAAAAAGTTTGTTTTCATATTTCAAGCAGAAATGTATATTATGAAAACAAGAATCTTAATTTCATCGAACAGTTCAATAGTACTAAAAGCCATAGTCTTGTAATTTTAAGTCTACATTAATCACACAAAACAACCTGGTGTGAGAGTTATTCTCAATCATCATTCTCTAAGTCAGAATATTTCTGTAGCGAGAAAAAGAGAAGTTATATGAAATCTACCTGAAATAGTATGCCATTGGAATGAAGAACCAGAGCAGAACGAAACTAGCAATCTTAAAAAAAATCTGAAGAACATTCGATTTGGCAAGGCGGATTTTTTTAACGGAATGACTCATAAGACAAGTATGTGCTGATCAACAATCTCAGATCTACTAGTGAGTTGTAAACATGCAATTTAAACTGCACATTAAGGGATAACATTGATGCCCTTTGATGTGAACAAATATTACCAAGAAAAAGAGTTCACTCATAACAGATCTTTCATGTCATGACTCTTTCATAGATACCCTTACAATACACAATATACAGTTCAAATGAGAATATTGAAAACATCTAAACCTAACCTGATAATGATTTCGAGTTTTAAACTGAACAATTCAACGCTCCCAGAAAATGACTGCCATGATGTTGCTAGGTATGAAAAAATATCTAGGCCTGATTATCATGAATCAGATGAACCGAAATGTTAATGGAAGCAGGAAAGACTGTATTACACATATTATTTTCAGAAAAGAAAGTATATGATAGGATAGATTAGGTTAGGATAGGTTAGGTTAGGTTAGGTCCAAACCCGCAAGGGTTTACTGTGGATCACACCTATTCACACTTGACCAAATAAACCCAGTGTCTTAAAGAAGCCGATTAGTTTGTACGGTGAGTGGTCTTTTACGGCTCTGCCAAACTCTAACAATCTGATTCGATCACCAGCGGGGCAGGCATAAAGTATGTGCTCTGTTGTTTCATCATTTTCCAAACACAGGCGACACACACTATCTTCCCACAGTTCAAGTCTCTGCGTATGATGATTCAAATGGCCCGTAAGAAGGCCTGTTGAACATCGCAGTTCATCCCTACTGTAGTCCAACAACTATTTGGTATCAAGCTTCGAAGGGTGAATAAATGCTTTGGAGTGAGCCAATCCTGGAAGATTCTGCCAGAGTCCATAAAACTTTTTCCCATCCAGGTGTTCAATCTTTGTTTGGCAATGCCTAAAGCGATGCCAATGACAGATTCTTGTCCAATGAAGCTGCTTGGAGCACCTTCCATTGCAAGCAAGTCAGCAGCATCATTGCCTTCCAGGCCAGAATGGCCCGGAGTCCTTACCAGAGACAATATGTCAAGACCTCCTATCGAGGAGACTTGTTTTTGACAATTTGCTACCAACTTAGACGTTGCTTCCAACGCCGCTTGACTGTCCGCGAATATTTTTAGTGACTTGTGTATGAGCGTAAATTTCCGCTTGAAATACAGGATAAGACTGACACCCTGTATGAATAAAAAGTTAAATATTTTTATGAATGAAATCCATTTTGTGAAAAGGACTATTAGGAAGTAGCTTTTGGTATCGATAGAAACCAAATTATATACGTGATTCATAGGTGAACGAAAATCGGCAGGAGAAATGACTTCGAATTTACAAACATATCAGTGAAGGATAGGGATATTTTTATCATGCTGAATTCATGAAAATAAATATGCAAGAGCCGTGAATTGGCTCAGTGGTAGTATGCCCGACCCACGATCGAAAGGTCGTAAGATAGATCCTAACCTCGACCAGATATTTTTATCGAGAAAATCTTCCTAGCTGAAGTTTGGATGATACTGCAATGTAACATGACTCACGAATAGCCAATATGTGAGGTGGATCGGGGAGTTTTTGACACTGCCTAACCAGAACACGAGGCTAACGACCAAGCAGTCGGTGCCGGAGTTCGTTTAATTTCAATTGAATTCGTACAAATGCTCACCCTGTAGATTTTTGTGGGTTGAACAGAACGACAATAGAGATGACGAATAGTTTAATATCAAGTTTTTTTACAAGAGAGGAATAAAACATAGTTTTTATACTGCAATAAATAATCTGGAAGTGTCAATTTTGTTCATACTTACATTTTCTGTTAACCAAGTACGTTAAACATTTTTTTCATCATGGAACTTTGCATGGGATGAATTGGGCGCTATGCATTCTTGAGCGTGGCATGCGACAAACTGATGAAGCTCTGCCCATGAGAGTATCCCAAAGTGTTAGTTGATTGTGGCGACGTTTTCGTTTGACACATTCAGTTCGTGAACTGCAACTTCTAAACCGACATTCAATTTCAACCATTAGACAAAAACCTACAATTAATCATAGACCGTGATACTGTGAGAAAGTGATTCCACGAAGCAATTCTCCACAGACAAAAGCCACTTAGATGTCTATCACCTTCGTCAAAAGGCGTTGACTGCTTCAGTTTTATTCACCAACAAATTCAGATTTGGGTTACATCTGGCTTCTCGTCGAATGTAAGTGTGGAGACGATCTGAAAATGTAAAACGCCCCAGACAGGTCAAAAAGGTACACATACAGATGTGACGCAGTAATGATATGGGGCGGGATAATGATCAGTGGCACAACTGAACTCATATTTTCAAATCACTTCATTACTGTTCAGCAGTAACTCGACACCGTTCTTCAACCTATCGCTCGTTCGTTTGATAGTGCCGATGGTCAAGACATCCAGCTCATGCATGATAATGCTCGTTCACATGTCGCCCGGCTAGTGACAGACTGGCTCGCTAACGGAGGACCTAAAATGGTTTGCCATGGCCAGCACAATCCTCCGATCTGAGTCCCATCGAGCATTATGGGACATGCTTCATTCATACTCTGTGTTGTTTCCACAAGCACTACAGGAAAGTCCTTAAGGCTATCTTAGAGCGGTGCCTGTTGAAAGCGATTCATATTAGATTTGAATCGCTGGAGATTAAATTCATATGGAAAAACTTTGTCAGGAAGTTTATTCCACATAAACGCAGTTCTCCGGATGAAAGAGTTCTTAACCAGTGAAGATCAAGGTGTACTGAGCTGAACCTCAAAACGATGAACAGCAACAGTTCGTCGCGTATTTCCGATATATACCGCTCTTGGCAAAATCAAATGTGCCAAGTCTTCGATGTTCCAGGCTATCAAGGATTCAAGTGATTTTGGCGTCTCCATTTAGGCGGATGGTTCTTTTCTGTCTTTAGGGTATGTTCGGAGGCTACATTCGAACAATGCTCCAAAGAAAGTCTGACCTTTTTAAAGCATCAAAAGATGCTGAGGTGTGTACAGTTTTCTAGTTCGGAAAAGTGTTTCAAGCTTTTAAGAAGTAGCCTTCGCAATTCCAGCGACATGATTGTGCCAAAATATATTGGTGTCCATTTTAACCCCCTTACCGAAGCAGAAAGCGGTATCTTCTGACCTGACATTATTATATCCGGTTTATCTCATACCAAAATGCAAACATACCTCAACAGGATAACGACAATGTTATTTCGTTTATGAAAGATAAAAGTAGAGCCGTGGGAAACCAGCATGGAATTCGGACATTGTATTAAGTCATTTTGTTTTTCAATTAGCCTTTTTTTGCCATGGCGGAAAATGGAGTGTTTTTATTCTTGTACCGATTAACACTATACTTATTTTTGACATTCCAATACATTTTTTTGTACATTACACACGTTTAATCACTATAATCGATTTTATCATTCATCCAAAAAAAATTTTAAGAAGAAATAAGGGCTGGTTCTAAGATATCCTTAGACGTTTCCTACATGTGTATGTTATTTATAAATTAATGTGGATTGTTTGCCTGAATTTTATTACGAATGAAGAGTTGGTATTATATTTCAGGGCTGTTTTATAACAACGACACTCCTGAAAGATTTCTGTTATTTGAATAAATAAATTCATACATTTCTAGTAGTTTTGAATTGGTTTTATGAAGTTTTCATCATATAACTTCCCATATATTGCCGATTGCCTATATTTATTGAATAATTTATTGTATAAAATTATAACACATCTTCATTCGTATTATGAAACAATAATATAAGCCACTATAATTTTAATTGAAAAGAATATCTATCTATATATTCGATAATACCGTTGTGTATCAGTCTTCATAATTGTAGTAATTTCGCTAACTAGTCGTTATATGGTCTTCCGGGTCGACTTGCTAACTAATATGAATTCATTTATATCTAGTAATTGGATAGATCTCACTTTCATTTCATATATCTGCAGAAAAGTGAAAGTTATTCAGTCACGATAACGGAATTCATTTAATGAAAATTCATACTTTTTGGCACAAATCATCATTTCATTGAATCACTTCATAGAAAAACAAACTAGAAAAAATTCTCAAGATATAGGAGTCGGAAGATATAGGTTTCAAACAACTTTTTCAATTACGATGATTAACTTTTAAAGATTATAATTGAGACTTTTATGTTGATTGCTAAAACAATGTGCCAACTATCGGAGACTATAAAATAGGTGAAAATTGCAACACATTCAGTGTCTAATCAATAGTTCGAAATAGTTAAGGCTGAATAGTTAAGGTTGAAAATTAATTTCATATTCCAGTTATAATATCTTCATCTGTAACAGGTAATAATATGCAATATATCTTCAATTGCGTAAACATTAATATTCAATATTGAGAACCTTAAGTTGAAAAACAAATTTAATCGTGAAAAAACCGGACCAAAAACTTCTTCAACAGCTCGTGATACCAACGGTTCTGTTTTTCAAAAAACTATAAGTTGAGTTCAGAAATACTTATCGATATAATATACAGTGTGTCAATTCGAAAGTGTACCACCCTGTATATTTTGGCTCCTACAGAAAATAAAAAAAAATACAGAAACACGTGAAACTTTTGAGGGGAGCATTTTGTAGGCTAGTTTTAATTAAATTTCAATCATCTAGCAGAGGCGGATACAATCCCTAAAATCTTAAATGAAAAGAGAGTTTGAGTGAGTGAGTGAGTTTTAAAGGTGTTTTAGCTATCTTATTGATGAAAACAACATATTCGACTTCTTTTGTTAGCAGTTCAAATTTACACACTGTTTTTAGTTGTTTTATTAAGTTAAACTACTAGCTGTTCAGAAGGTTTTCATCCTTGAAAAGTTCCAGAATAAACAAGTAATAAGTCTTTGTTTAAATGTGGATGACAATGGATCTCGTTGTATGTCCCGTAATATGACATCATACATGTTCGGTTCATTGCTGTCGTCACTCGAAAACGATTGTTGATACTAACAATTGAAACGTCGTGAATTAACTTAGCTTGGAATCTCTTTATTTGTTATTTTCATTTTTTGTTTGATTGCTCTATTTTTTACTTGTATTTCATTTCAGGGTTTTATTGCTTGATATAATTGTTATATTTTCTGCTTTTGTTTTCAATTTTTCATTTGTATGGCTTCTTTTAGGGATTTCTAATCATTTTATGTAATATTAGACAATGGAAGTCCGAACTAATGAAAGTCATCAAGAAACATTGGCAATCACCTTATAGGAAAATGGTTAGTTATAAGGATATCCATCTCGCAAAGTGAGAACTGGAGAATTTGTATATAAGTTTTCAATTCTGTATGAGTGTAGGCGTTTGGCGTAATATGGTTCAGTGAGTTGAAAGTAGGATTCTCAAAATTGACCACCACCAGACACGAGACAAATGAGCTTGGATATATACTCGTGCCATTAGCTTTATTGACATAAGCTTACGGATGAACTAGATCTAAATGATACACGCTGATATGTATATAAAGCAATAGTAATCAATCTGAGACCAAACGTGTTATCTGTAGACTTTAATTAGTTATAATGTATTTGTATGATTCGATATTCCTGATGTCACTCTTCCAATTGAGTCTACTGACTTATATGAAACATAAAATCTTAGTTAAATTGAAATTGGGAGAAAAAATCTTATATTGATCTATCAATACCAAATAATGACTCATTTGGATTCTGGTGGTTAGTGACATGAGAATTTGGTTTAGAAGGAAATCGAAAATGTGCAAGAAATTAAATGGAATGAAAATTTCATTCGTCAAGTCGTTTGCGTGGTAGAATTGCAAAATTTGTATGTTTTTTCTTTCGACATTCAAGTTATTTCTTCCCCTATTTTTATGAAATTTCACTTATGATACTTTTTTCTTCAGATTGAAAGGGTATATTTTTAGGCGAGATTAATTTTTGGGTAAGAAAGGTTTTGGCTTTCAACTTCTCGATATTTGTCAGATTTCCATTTTTTTTATGTGAAGATGGATCAGTAGAAAACCAAAACCTTTCTAGCCCAAAACTTTTTTTATTGCGTTGTTTGCTTTGTTATTTGAGCTTCACTTCTGCCCACAACTTGATTCGTATGGATTTCGAAATTGGTCCAGAAGACACTGAAATGTATGTGAGTAATAAAAAGTTGAGTATAAAAAATTTCCACCATCACATATTTGGCAATTTAACAGGGAAAAATAGCTTCAGTTTGCCAGTATCTGACATGACAGAAGCTAGTTGATAGTAACGGTTTATATGCGGGATCGAAAGTTTCACATATTTTTTTATACGTCATCACTCTCGCCAGAACTTCAATTCACCATAGCAAAACTGAACGTTATCAGAATTATTATCTATTCGAGTAGGTATCTCCATAACTACGAATGCTGAAATTGCATTCCTGTTGAAAACAATTCATACACTCAGGCGTCTACGGTCAAGACTTCCACATACATAACAATTCTCCAAGTTTCTCACGTCGAGCAATGATACAGGAATATGTATATATATTCAATGTAGTTCAGACTGAAGTTCACTCGAGGAAATTGGAGATACTGCGAGGAATTTATATTAACAGAGGCATGATAATGACGGTTATCAGTCGAAATTACGGTAACAGGGCTGGTTAAGAAATATGGGTCAATTATCAATACTTCAATAGCGATTGCGGTCAATCTTGTGGCCTTTCAAAAGATTTATTTTGTCGTTTGCAATGTTTCTCGAATGAAGAGTATATAAATAACGGTTTACAGGCAAATTATCTTTGACATTCATGGTTTGATTTTTATCCCAATCTCAGTTGGCTATTTGGTATCATTGTTTCAAACAAAAAAGTAACAAATAGAATTTCATTTGGTGTTTTGAACAGTTTCACAACAATACTGCTGATATTTTTTATTATGATATTGAGATAGAAACAAAGTAGTTGAAGATATGTGAATCTCGCTGTGAGTATTACATGCTCATTCATTCTTATCTACGCCGCACGAGCAGATTCGAAATATAAACAAACGATGATAATACAATATAAAATTGAACCACGGTACATAAAAATTCAGTTTTCTCGTGTCTAGCTATAGAGTTGTTATCCTGAGAAACGCAGTTCCAGGTTGTTTTTTTCAGAAATACCAATATATCCCTATTCAATGTCAATGAGACTTGTTATTAACACTCCAGTTAGTGTTATCACCAAGACATGATAATCTCGATAAAACAAGAGATTGGTTCATTTTGAACGATATAAAACATTATAAACATTCAATTTTCATGTACAGCTCCCGAACGAAAATGTTATTTTCATTCTCGATAATAAGCAAAAAAAGTTATTTGAATTTTTTCCGTTGTAATATATGTTGTTTCTACTGGGTTGGTTATCTTACATCCACTAGGAACTTGTTAGTTTTTTCTTTAGTCTGAATTGCTTTGATAGTGCTTCATATGCACGAAATAACATAATTCATAATTTTCGGCTTCTAACGTTCGAATCCACAATACCTATAAATTCTTTAAATGCCTATAACCACTGGAATGCTGGCAAACTATTTGGACTCAAACAGACACTATACCAAAACATATATCTACAGTAGTTATTTGATGAAATTTTTCGATCCCTGATTTAAACTCCAGAAGGTTTTCAAGTAACACTTCAATGTGAGATTTCCACTGAACAAATACGAAAACAAGCACTGATCTCAATCACCAGAATTACAATACTCTTCTCGATGCGCTTTTCACCAAACTAGGTGGCGTCTTCAGTGGATGAACAATCGAATTAGTTCTCTTCATCTCCTTAATACGCGAACATGATCGAAATACAGTTAGAATCGAACATGTTTTGTGATTTGTGTCTATTCGTTAGTAGTTTATAAACAATAATCTAGAATTTTTCTCAATACATTGCAGATGTATCCATTAATAAAACTCTTCCACCAATTTTCACATATGATGATAAAATATATAAATATTACAATGAATAACATATGAATGTAAATAATGAATAAAAAGGGTCCAATATTAATCTGTGTTGGACACCCAAATTCGTCAGTTCCGGATCAGATTGGCAGATAACGATTTTGTGATTATTTAATTGGAAAGAGTTCGGAATAATTTTTTTGGCACCAAATACAAATAATTTGTCGAAAATAATTTTATGGCAAACCAAAATTCTAATAATGTAACTCCGAGTGTAAGTCCTACAATACTCCCTTGTAGCATTTGAGTAGGACAATTTTCTCACTCTTAGAAAAAATACTACCAGTCACTTTTGAGAACTAGTAAAACATAAAAAAAATCAGTGAAAGTATCAACAAGAAATTGGTTGATATGTGATACGTCAGACATTGATAGCGATTTCCAAAAACGATTTTCCATCAAGACACTGTGAATACTGAAGTGATTAGGGGCGTTCTGCTCATTCGATCAACTGCTAAGTAATTTAAACCGAACTGTCTTTGATCCACGTTTATTACATATCGTTCAATCAGCCCTATGAATCGCACGTTGAGGTGTGAGATCTCGTTAATATTCAACGTGCACAAGGGGAAAACATCTGTTTAATGGAAAACACATTTCATTACATATTATTACACGATACAGAGACTATAGTAGCTTGAAGAGGAAATCTAAATAAACTTTTAATTTTCGGAGAAAACATTTCATTCAACAAAAATAGTAATTCCTAATCAACTGTTGAATCACTCAAATGTCTTTGATCAGCTAAATAACGAACAAATAATATGTGAAATCTGTAAAACACAGCGGTCAAACAGCTATCACATATTTTCGTAATTGAATTTGGAGAATTCGACGTAGTAACTCCAATGAGATTTACATACATAAAATTACAAAAGCAACGAATCATAATCCACGTACTTGAAATCAAATAGATTTCTTCATTATTTCATTAATTTAACACTGCCATGGAACATATTCTAATTGCATTCTTATTTTGAAATCACAAAAAATAAATAAATGTGCGTTTTTGAAGACCATTTATAGTATGCTGAATAATAATATAGACATCAAATTATATCTCCTATATTCAGCTAGCTTTATTTATTTAGAACATTTTTACACTTAACCATTTTAATTATTAATTTAATTAATTTTGAAATACCGTTCAGCCGAAAAAGAAATTTAGCTTTTACAAACAGATTGAATTGTAAAAGGCTGCTAAATTTAAAAAAGTCAACATAATGATGATTATGTTCATAAAAAACAAACTTACCAATAATTTTGAAGGTTTCGAAATATTCATTTGGATGTAAATAACAGAAAAATAGCTCACCTGAGAAGAAAAAAAAAATGAACCTGAGAAGATTTATTACTTAGTGTCATGAAGTATTGATTGAGATTAGTTCGTTAATCAAAAGACGAGAATCAAGTAAAAAATAATTGTATATAGTGGTCATCCTGTTCATCACCCATTAAAGTTAGTTCTATGGAACAAAATTCCGAAGCCCCTCGATTAAACAGCTGACAAATCTAAAAAGTATTCTTTCAATTATGTGAGAAACATCAAGATAAACAAATTTGAAACATTTATCAGTAAACCAAATCATGAAAGCACAGGTATCATTATAATTACTGAATTTGCGTTGACTGCGAGGACGAAGTGAATATCTTGAAATCGTAATTACCGTCTGACAGGAAATCTGTTTTTTCTTGGTTCATTGGAAATGGTCCAATGGTTGAGATAGATATTCGGTACCTCGGCTATTGAGATCAACATGCGTCTTCAGATGGTGTTCATAAAATCGACGTAGGAAAGGTTGGCTTATATACCGTCGCAAAATCGAAACCGCTAGAATTCTTTATTTGCAATAAAACAAAATTATTTTTCTTCTCTATTGTAAACTACCACTGACCGAAACAACCTTCTGGGGTGCCATAATGGTTGCTTCCGACCTCCAGAAGTTTCCTGCGTTCATTGAGCCTGAAATAAATACATACGCGATCGTTGCCTACATAACAGCCCCAATATGCAAAACTTATTCAACTTCCAGGGTTGGATGATACGTTCTACCCGCATTGCTCAAGTGCAATAGTGAAATCCTCGTGATTTATCCAATCAACAGAGCTTCACCTCCTGGCAGGTAGTTTTGGGAGCAGGTGGTGGAGATGAAACTATTCCTTATTCATTCAAATCGATGTCGTATGTTCCTCAGAAAATTTTATGTTCTTACGAAAACTCCTGTATGTGCAAGTATTTGGTTTTTCTCTCCACAACTTCCATCTCTTTCTTCATCTCCAACTCATACAATATGACAATTTGATTTGGAATTCATCGTTCTCCTTCATATATGTATAGAGAATGAGAACTATTTTTTTTCTGAAAAATGATATTTCCTAAAAACAATAAAATTAAATTTTACTCATTTCTCTAGCGGTGAATTGGTCGAAATGATACTTCTGTATGATGTGATCTGTAAAAACGTTTGATATTCGATCTCCCACCTATTTTGAAATTTTTATTCTCAATACCCTATAGCTTACTTAGCCCTTTCTCATTCCACTCACATGTTGCCCCTTACAAAATAGATACATTATCTCGCAAAAAGTCTTTGTAGGATCCACCTGTTAATCTGGCTGGTGGAAAAAATGGCCCAATTGAGTAGTCACTAATCATTCCTACCCAAACGTTCGGTGAAAATTGTTGCTGAAAATGCCTTTCTTTAATAACATGGAATTTTCGTCGGCCCAAAAATTGTCATTGTGAAAGTTCATAATAGCATCTCGTGAAAAACTTGTTTCGTCCGTAAACAAAATATTTGGTATAAAAATATTATTACGTGGCATCGTATGAATCAACCACCTGCAAAACAATAATCTTTATATAATATTCGTATAGGAGGTTTAATTTTAGAACTATCTATATGGTTTTTGGGCTGACTTCCAGATGCAGTGCAATCTTCCTGGTACTATTAGAAGGATCATCGCCTATCGTATCAAGTATAGCTTCTTGTAGTTCATGTGTTGTTACTGGTCTTGCGCTGCCTGTATTTTTCATTAAAACTCCCAGTTTTACATATAGTCTAGTTAAATGTACTCGATTTAGCTCTTTTTGGTGACATTTTTCAGCCCTGTCCAAAAATTACGACC
>WOGN01004329.1:0-14212 GCA_015342105.1 Leptinotarsa texana
TAACTGGGAACATTATTGGCCACCTAGATCACCCGACTTGACGCCTTTAGACTTTTTCTTGTGGGGTTGGATAAATCCAACCTCACTCAAAAGTCAATAAGAATATTCTCGAACAGTCAAGCGGCGTTGAAAGTTCTTGACTCCCACCAAACAAAGTCTAAATAGGTAGCAAACTGCCAAAAAGACTCTCCTCGATAGGAAGACTAAACAGATTGCCTCTGGTCTGTATTCATGGCCATACTGGCCTGGAAGGCAATGAAGCTGATGACTCTCTTGCAAAGGAGGGTGCTGCAAGCGGCTTCATTGGACCAGAACATGTCAGTGGCATCTCTTTGGGCTTTGCCAAACAAACACTTAACACCTGGATGGCAAGAAGAGTTATGGACTTCTGGCAGAATCTTCCAGGATTGGCTCACTCCAAGGTGTTTATTCACCTTTCGAAGCTTGATTCCAAACAGTTATTGGACTACAGTATGGATGAACTACGATATCTAACAGACCTTCTTACAGGTCACTGTCATTTGAATCATCAAATGCAGAGACTTGGAATGTCGGAAGACAGTGTGTGTCGCCTCTGTCTGGAAAATGATGAAACTGCAGAGCATATACTTCGTGCCTGCCCCGCTGGGGAGCGATTCAGGTTCTTTGAGTTCGGCAGATCCGTATTCTCACTATCTGACCTGAAAGACCACTCACCATACAAACTAATCGGCTTCGTTAAGAAGCTGGGTTTATTTGAGCACATTAAACCCTTGCGGGTTGCGGTGGAGGGTCGAATACACCAACTCATTTTAGACCTGCTTACCTACCTACATATTTTAATTTGTAGTTCACTTTCACGTCAACAATAGTGCTATTTCTAACTCGTCAACATTATTCCCAAAAATTTAGCATTCACTTTGCAAATACATATAAAAAGGAATATATAATTCAAATTTATACTTGAATGGCAATGAAAAATGGTAAGTTTCTGATTAACTTGAATGATTATTTCACAATGTTACTTCAAAAATCAAGAAGAGGCACTTACTTAAATGATAGCATTTGTTTTTCATCATTTTGGAAAAGCCAATGTATAATAGGCACATCACGGTAAACTTCTGTAGATAACAATTTCCACGAATCATTGGACTTCATTCCACGAAAGTAGTTTTTCTAAATGACGTGGCTAGAAACAAATACACCTTCCAAGGTTTTGATCCCAATTATATCGAAATATAATGATAATCAGACGGGTAATTATTTATCCATGAAAAATTGTTGGTTGGCAGTTACAGCTGAATCATCGAAATGCCTTTTTTAGTTGTATTTAGTTTGTCTTGAGGAATTCAACTTCTTTTCAAGCAACAAAATCAGTTTTTCGAGGATATTACTGAGCAATGTAAAATTTAATATCTCACTCACAAAAAATATTATTTGATACATTCTTTATCATCAACTGACAAATTTTCTACATCATTATCGCTATGAATTATGAAACAAGTATACAAAAAAGTTTGCGATGTCATACAGATAGACATATGCCTATTTGGATTTTTCAGTGATAGGTAAGGATAGATTACCCCTTTTAAAAAATCAGTCGAATATGATATGGTTATTAGAAAGCTATTTAAAAAATATGACGTCAATATTTTTCAAATTAGATATATAAGAGTTTCATGAAATTCATTTTTGTCCTTCACACAATACAATTTTGATAAAAATTTTAGGAGTTGTCACAAAGTTGAAACTATCGAGCAGGGGAACAAATTCAAGTGGTCACACACGCACACACCGATGAGGCAGGCGTGATGAAGAGATGTTGCAGTTGCGTTGGTTTTTTTTAAGTTAGTGAATCACTTTGAAAGTTGAGGTCGCATTTTTCTCTTGTATTGTCTTTAGGTAGTTAGATACTTACCTATTTTACACAAAATTTACATTTGTGAACACACTTTCATTTGAGTTATTATCAGTTAGAAGCTGATGTGACACTGTAACAGAAAAACATAGGCACATACGCTCCCGTGTGGAGGTGGGTTAGGTTAGGTTAGGTCCAAAGTGAGTGGGTCTATTCGGCCCCCACCGCAGCCCGCAAGGGTTTATTGTGGTTCAAACCTATTCACACTCGACCAAATAAACCCAGCTTCTTAACGAAGCCGATTAGTTTGCATGGTGAGTGGTCTTTCAGGTCAGATGGTAAAAAAGTCCGGTTCTGCCGAAGTCTAAAAACCTGATTCGGTCTCCGGCAGGGCAGGCAGAAAATTTCATCATTTTCCAATCAGAAGCGACACACACTGTCTACCGACAGTCCGAGTCTCTGCTTATGATGATTCAAATGACAGTGACCTGTAAGAAGGCCTGTATCAAGCTTCGGTATCAAGCTTCGAAGGGTGAATAAACTCCTTGGAGTGAGCCAATCCTGAAAGATTCTGCCAGAAGTCCATAAATCTTGTCATGCTGGTGTTGAATGTTTCTTGGCAAAGCCCAAAGCGATGCCAATGACAGGTTCTGTTCCGATGAAGATGTTTGCAGCATCTTCCTTTGCCATGGAGTCACCAGCCTGATTATCTTCCAAGCCAATATGGCAAGGAATCTAGACCAGAGACAATCTCTTCCTATCGAGGAGAGACTGTTTGCTCATAATAATTATTACCATTTGTATGTATACTATTCAATCTTGCGTCAAATACCGATGGCATGTTATGTCTATCTTTTAGGGACAGCTTACTCTACTTGTTTCAATGATTGAAATAATGATCACTGTGATCTGGTAATTAGTGAGCTATTTAGTCGGTTAAAAATCTGTTTGGCATTTTACTTCTCTCTACTATTTATACAAACAATTGTGAGAAATGTTGAAAAAAGAAAGAAATCATTCAATGAAATCAAAATAAACTATTCACAAAGATATGTAGACGATGTATAAAGGTTGTTTTTACATACAAACTGAAAAAACTATCTAGAAATAACTACTCCTCATCAGTAATGACGGTATTTTATGTTTTACATTTCAGAATTGGAAAAAATGGCTTCATCGATACATAAAACATTAGTATTTACCAATGATCAAAAACAATTTTTCTTTCGGGATGTCCTGCCAATAATGCCTGAATTATTCTCTAAGGGAGTCGAATTTGAGAATTATCTGTACTGTCACGTAAGGCAGATTGGAATCCTTGACATTGTCGCCTAGCTACTAGTTATCACAGTAGGCTTCAAAATGGCAATTTTCGTGGGCTCACTAATATAAAAGTAATTTTCACCCGTGTTTTTATATGAAAAAAAAAATAACTAAGGCTTTCCATAAGAAACGAAGTGAAAATGCGGCCTTCTTTTTTCCGGCTTCTTGCATCCTGATGAGCATAAACATGTTATTCGATTAACAATTCAAAAGTTTTTTTATTCCCGATAAGAAACTTATCACTGCTGCGCAGTTAATATAGTCTCTATACCCGTTATATCAAGGTATATATCTATTTTCTTCGTTTCTAATATTTTCAAATAGTTCATAACTGTAGAAGAACAAGAGTAGGTACGTACATGCAATTTTCCTCGTTAGTTAGTACTATAGTGGTAAACGTGACCCTCAATGGTGGATCTTTTGGACGAACCATTGTTTTGTTTTGGAAAGCAATGTGATGATTCAGGCTTGACTGTTAAACAGAATATGTAAAAGCCTTTTGAAGGAATGAGATGCACACCAATATAGGTGTGCCCTTTACGAGAAATAATTAGATGTCCCAAAGCTCCATTTATGAACCCACCATCCCTGCCTTGTAGTTTATACGAGTATATACATTTTAATTATGAATTCATATGCATGTGTAACGACATTTTAAACGTTCTGAATTCGAATTGACACGAACGGTTTTGACGGTCACGTTCGTTCGGAAAACGTTTCTGGAGTGTTAAACTAGATACACGTGGTTTGAAATACAGTTTGTCTCAGCTAAAATTTGTGATATATCTTATTTACGGAATTGTTGAAAAAGAAAAACGCTCACTATCTCCAGTCGCAAGCCACTTATTCCCAGCAACCCCTACTTCAACAGTTTCAATAGCAGACCAGTAATAAATACATGCTTCAGTTAAGACTTTTTACCTTTTTTCTGATTGAATTCGGCCGTTATTTGATGAATATCCATAGTAATTTCATAAACTACAACTTACGATTTGATATCCACAAACTTTATTTGATTTGTATTCAAATCACAAAGTGATCATCTTCAAGAGGAGTTTGATTTTCCTCTTGACGATCGAAACATGTGTCGAGGTGTTGAAATAACGGGTTAAGATTTGGGAAAAAACTCAAGTAATATTCATTACTACACCAAAGGTTTCAAATAGTGCTTCAGAATTTTAGCGCTTCATCTAACATTCAATTACTTCTCCACATCTTTTCTGTTCTTTTTCATTCACATCTGATATTATCCACACACTTGATATTAATTTTCGTATTTTATTAATATTTACGACGAAATTGAAAATGAGACAGGCCATATGAGGGAAATCTTCGAAAGATTTCTATTCTCAGTCTTAATATTTCGAATTACTATAGATAAAAATTTATATTTCTCTTCGCTTGAAATATTTTCCATAATATTTGTAGCTTCAAAAGGTCAACTGATTGCCTCCAATGATAAGAAACTCTCTTAAACAGAACTGATTGATATAGATATACATATATGTCAGTGTCCACTTACGCTGGTTAAACTGTAATTACGATACGTCTTAAACTCTTCAATTCCAACTTGATTTAAATAATGATATTAATTTCGAATTGTTTTACAAATTTATTCACGTAATCCAACAAAATATTTGCACCTAAAAGTTTCAAATCAGTTCAGAAAATCTTATTCCTTTATAAAAATATCGCGATTTTGTCAAATTATGGTAGTCCATAATAACACTTTTATAAAAAATAAATTGTGTGAGTGACCATGGTGTTTGTTACTTAATTTCTTCGTTAGAAGTAGGTCACCTGGCCCAGATTCTTTAGCCGCATTATAATGGAGTGTGCATGCAATGTTTACAAATACACTTACCAACAACCGTCTTCACTCATCGTATAAAATCAAAAGTAAATAGGAGTGAAAGGGAACATCTATCAATGTTATGATATTCGAAGAAAGTGACATGAATCGTTCTAAGTTAATTTTTCATTATGCTTCACTTCTCCCAGATTTATAGATTTATGAATATGAAAAGTATCTATAAAACATTAAATCTGAAATCACTCGCAACAGTTTGATTACTTGAATTCATGGTGACTATTATATATACTCATAGTGAACATTGTTCTTTATTTAAAGAAAAATAATATAAACGACAATATTTTTGTTCCATCTATGCTCAAAAAGCAATAAAGAATTGTAATGTCTGTTTAAAATACAATTTTATAGCGAAAGACGTGTTATGATTTTCTAAACTGTAATAGGTATGTTATGGATTTTGGTAACGTATCGGCCAAAAGCATCACATATTGCTTGTTTGAAAAAAATACTTTCTGAATTTGATCTATGATTGAAGTAATCAAGATTTGTATTCTCAAATATTCATTTTGTTGCCTGATTCTGTTCTGAAATATAATAAATACAAAACAAATATACAGGGAGACCAAAGAAAAAGAAATATAACCTATAATTATCAGGATCTGCGTAAACAAAACAACAACAAAACGCAGACTTCATATTATATTTTTCTGAAGAAAAACACTCGCCTTTGATATTGACTTTGTCATTTTCAACGCCCAGTGAGGTGACAATCAGGCTAAAACTTTGAAATGGCATGAGGGTTAAGTTAAAAATTAGTTGAAATTTTCTTCACCGTAACCAAGTCACTTCTTGCAATTTAATGCTGTGGAAAATGTTGTTGCTGATCAAGTCAGAAGCAACTTCCTGTAGGAAAATCATATTTCCTTCATATCACTGTTGATTGGGGATCAACATTCGTCACGCTATTTCACTGGGTGAGTAGGGTGAGTAGTTTTAAAGTGTGTGAATATATTCATCCTTCAACTGCTACCCTCGATCAAATGAAACCGGCATCTTAACGAAGCCGATTACTGGTAGTCGGTACGAAGACTATGTGCTTTGCTACCAGGCAATGATATATTTTCCTAAGTCCAATGAGGACCTGATCGGCGATTATTCAGCGACCACCTTCGTCAGGTGAGCAACAACACAATTGTCTGGCCTGAGATGTAAGATTTTCTGTAATGCATTTCGAAGAGACGCCAAATTGCACCCATTAACCACGCACTCATCAGCCAGAAGACGCATCCAGGCTGCAATGTGCAGCTCTAGAATAGTAACTCTGGAAAATTTTCTTGCCATTATGTCAAGTGATTCAAGTTAACTGGTCGATATGGAGGTTGTGGTATGTTCAAGATGAAAGATCCCCACCTCAATGTCACCATCAAATTTTTCCAATAACGGCATCTGTAAGTCAGTTTCACATGACGATACAATGGATTCGGCCATGTAGGGTTTTTTGCTTCTGGTGTGGGTGAACCATCGTTAGAGAGTAAATATTTGCTGACCCTCCTCTCTTGATGCAGATTCTGCTTTAACTGCTCAAGAATTTGGTGCGAGGCAAATTTGGAAGATAACTTGCCCTTGAGCAGGCGATAGGTCGCTTTACGGCTGCATCACCTAACCTCCTAGCAGCATTGAAAATTGGTGAACGGCGATGCTCTTAGTATTAGTACGATCATACAGGGAGACCTCGTGGGATCGTTTGCATATTCTCTGTAGATTCAGAGTCAGAATCTTTGATTACTTCGTGTTCCATAGAGTATGCCACGGTTGAGCACAGACTTATACACAGACTATACACATACCTCAGGTTTAGGTATTAGGACACCTCACTGCCTTCCTTTCCTCTATCACTACATACCTTCATTGGATGGCCTTCACTGTCACCAAATTTGGACCCTCTTCATTTCGTTTCGTGTGGGTTACCAGAATGTTAAAAAGTCAGCAAGTGTCGTCGAGTGACTTGGAGAGCATTTCGATTTTTTTTATTATTGTACGATGGCTAATGCTAAGCTATTTTAACAATTTCAAATTTGAAATTTTTGGATTGATTATCATCGTAGTTTGAGGGTGAAAGTGAAAGAGTAAAAAATATTGGAAAATAATATTCTTTTTCAGTCAGTTTTCCAAAATAACCTGCTGCTGTTCCTGATTACGGTTTTGTTTCGTTTTGGTTTGGCTAACCTGTGTTTGAATTTTGACTTGATCAAATTTCTCCACATATTTCTACCAATTTATTTCGAATACATCGCCAAATATATCGGTTGAAATAATATACATCTGAATGAATTATTATTCAGCTAATTTTAAGAAGGTGAGTAGGTAAGTTGAGGTCTTTTTTTCTATGTTTTTATATGAGTAATGTCAATAACTTTCCAGTTTAACGAATAAAAAACAACGAACATGATGAATATCTATTTTGATTATTTCAATTTGTTTCTCAATCATGAAAATCAATTTCTCAAGTTTTTTCTATTTTCCTATCGCCAAGTATACATCCTACTGGAAAAGGCGATCAGAGTGAAAAACATCTTTTTTGTAAACAATTTTATGTGAATTATTCAAGTATATGACGACTCCATCTGCATCAATTTTGGCTTTGTCTGAATTTATTCTATAGTTCGTTCAGTATTGTCTGAGAGTAAAAAAAATTCAAGAATGCAAACACGTCGCTACATCAAGCAAATAGCACTCCAATTCACCAACAAAATCATTGAGATATGTCTACCCTCTATGTCCTTTGAGGACGCCGGACAAATAAATTTTATTAATAGGCGTCGGACTGGGGATATTATATAAATTTTCCATTGATATATTCTGTATGATGAGAATATAATTAAAATATGGTGAAAACTAATTTTGTTTAAATATTTTATTTTGCGAAGGACAATTTATATTTGAAATAGTTTTTCATTATTTAGAATTTTTACCTTCTACAGATCTATAAAATAATCAGAATATTAAATTTACAAATGAATACAAATGTAGAAAGGGCAAAAAGTTACTGCATTTGAGAAATTAGCTTTTTGGAAAAACATTAAATTTGTCATTAACTGAAATTTAAGAAATTTTGCATATAAAAAGAAATATGTATCATCTGGTGAAGTTTTAAAGACTCTATCAATTTTCTTTATTCAACCTATTTGAATCAAAACATTATAATGTGTAGTAATGATTCGTATTTTGATGTAAATGAATATAATATTATTATTATCATTGACACTGATAATATCAGATTGATCGAAGATATGATAATGAAGATGGATGAAGTATTCGAAACAACCCCAGATAAATATACAAATTAAATAGATTCCTGCGGTTAGAAATTTGAAGATCTGATTTAGGATTGAACCGCGTTCAAAATTTTGCGTTGTTCGACGTTTCAGCAAAAAACAATGTTTTTTCAATCCCCTTCAACTAAATACCTTTTTGTAGGAGAATTTCTTGGTTACTACTGGACATATTTTAACATTTGTCATAGTACATTTATTATTTTGTTTGTTATGAGTGATATTTTTCAAGAATATATATTGTATTTTCTTCGTATAATTTCATTTATTCAATTCGTTGAGAGTAAATAATTTTAATGCAATACGCCTGAACAGATTTTAGTGATTTGGTCATTATTGGACTTCGTTAATTGGACTATTACACTAGAAATATAATTAACAGAATCGATAAAATTTACCCACTCTTGTCAAATAACTCAACAACAAACAATAACAATAAATTATTATTACGGATGTTCGTCGTGATATTTTTATGATTTACTTTCTAACAAGTTAATGTTGATTACAGAACGTCAATCACCGTCATTATCCGTCTATTTTGTAATGGCTAATGAATGATTTTCAAACAATGCACTTTAAAATGCACAAATAAGAATGAACAAATCGGTTGAGAAAGCGAATAAAGTAGTGATATCATCGACATGGTGATGAATTCAACTGGATATTTTAATCTATAAATGACCAGGAGTCGAACACAATTAGAAAATGTTTCGGTAAGTTTTTCAGGCGGCAATCGTCGAAAGTTGTTAATTTATAAAATTTGAACAAGATAACGGCTAGCTTGTTTGCTAGTGCATAGTTTATTGTATCGAATGATAACATTTGTTTTCATCGGCAAGCAGGAATCCTCAACAGAAGGAAATGACTAATATGCATACATGTGTTTTCGAGGGAGCATTCCAATCAGATCAAATTATTAAAATCCTCAGAGTGAATTTTGTTTGTTGGTGATGACGACTGAATATTAATCTGGAATTCGAAATGGTACAATATTCTTTGTCAGTTGCGTTATGACAAATCAGAATTAGTATGGATCTAGTTAATTTATAATGGTTATTTTGCATGTCCCCCAGTATGATACTCGGAATGTTAATGGTTTATGTTACCCTGTATTAAAATTTTGTCATAATCAACAAAGAACCCAAAAACCCAAAGTATTCTGCAAAAAATAAAAAAACTATCAAGAAAGCTAGACTAAACGAATAACAGAAATAACAGAAACTAAAATGTGAAATTTGGAAAACGATAATTGAGAAATATAAAGGAGAAACAAGCCAAATAACGCAGAGCCCTGCGAAGTAAAGTAATTATAACAAGCACGAAAATCACACGAAAATAGATTCACAGTGTGTTCAGCATGAAAAAACGAAAAATACCTAGAACTTCTCGTGAAGTGCTCATGGAGTTCCTCCACCTGAGACAGATTCTGCGTACGCCGCTCAAGAATTTGGTGGAAGGCAGATTCATAAGGTACCCCGCTCTTGCGGAGTTGACTCAGTCATTTCCTTCTTTTTAGGTTCAGTTATTGGATCAGGAGTTGGGGAGTTGAGAACTCTCGCTCCTGAACTAAATTTAAAGGGAGCACAGTTGGAGTCGTAAACTCGACATCCATTTCCTCTGTAGACTCGCTCCTGAACTAAATTCACAGAGAGGTCAGTTGGAGTCGTAAATTCGACACCATCTCCTCCGTAGTCTCGGTACTGAAATAAATTCACAGGGAGGTTAGTTGGAGTCGTGAACTCGATATCCATCTCCTCTGTAGACTCGTTCCTTATCTAAATTTACAGGGAGGTCAGTTGGAGTCGTAAGCTCGACATCCATCTCTTCTATAAACTCAGCGTCAGAAAGAATTTTCAAGTTTACTCTGTCCATAAAAGTCCCACGAGTAGCTAGGGAAAGAAGGTGAGTCACGGCAGAGCCCTGCATTACCGTGACACGGCGATGCTACGACGAGAGGGCACCCGGTTCTGGAAGTTCCACAAGTGATTCTGTCATTCCAGTATCCAACGGAGCTACGTGGAAGCAGACATCCGATCCGGTTTGCTCAACCACCGCATCCCAAGCCAATGCACTCGCTAAAAACAGCATGCACAGCGGTTCAGACAGTGAAAAATGAACAAGGATAGCCAACCCTGAAGGGGTATTCAAGCTCTAGAATGAAGTTCAGAATGACTTCTTCCTCAACTCTATTAGTTTCACCAAAAATAGTTCAGGAGTATTTGTGAAATTATAATCAGTAGAACCGAGGTTAGAACAAATAAACAATGAAAACAATTGTGACATTATTATCACGACATGCTATAAAATATTTCGGAATTCGGAAGTTTGAACAGGCCCAATAATTTTCAGCCATCTGAATTAATTTTTTCAAAACAGTGGGTACCTTGTAATATCCTCCATATACTTATACTTTTTCAGATCACTTAACTATTCATTACTTTGGAATATTTTCCATTTCAGTTCATTGTTTGTACAAGTTATTGCACGTCATCAAAACGCTACTGTCTTGAAATAGACATTCCTTCATTGTTTCACTAATAAACTTCATTCTTTTTATATTTGGAATTCAACCTTGGGTACTATTGAGTAACAAGTTGTAATTAATTATTTCAACTGCACTCATCAGGAATGCTAGAGGTAGTCTTTAGAATGATGACAACTTGGGTATTCTCTTCTTGGATAAATGAAAATTAATTTAATGATCTTATTGCAGTATTCAATATTCTAGTATTCAAGTTAGATTGAAGAAGTTTCAGTAAAATCAAATGAAGTTACGATTTATTTTTGACTTCTGCTGGTTGTCAAATATGATTCGTTAGGATGTCTATATGGCACTTGTTTTTAGCATGACTGAAAATTTTCTTGGGTTTGTGAAGAACAATCTAACTTCTTGACCACTGTAGTTATAATATTTCAGTTAACACTTCGAAGCTTATTTGTCATTGAATATATTTTTATCTCATTATTTTTTTAATACCAAAAATTTGGTATTTCAAAAATTCAATTTAGTTTTTGAATAAGTATATTGTATAGTTTTGTTGAGCTCTTTCTTCTTCTTATCGATTTGATAGAGTTAAGCTGAACTTTTTGAACAATAAACAATATTATTTTGGAATGATCATGAAAAATTGTACTATAATTATTCTACTATTAATCTTTTTTGAATTTCTTCATGTTTTCAGTCGTAATAATTCGATGAAGCAGAATAATTAAGCCGTTTTTCCTTTTCTATCTTCTTTTAATTTCATTCTCAAGTTCAAAGTTTTATCATGAAAAAAATGGCATTCCAAACAGAAAATAGTAAACAAATAGTGAATGAATTATAAATAACACGTTGTTTATCGATAGGTGAGTTTGCGTCAATTATTTCTGTCTCTTATATTCTAATATGTAAAAATATCATCATTTTATAGAAGGTATAGTCCAATTTTGGTAACCCTGAACTTTGAAATTTCAAATGCCCATTAAATTGACCCATTCTTTCTGGCAGCAAGATTAACAGGCGACTACACGGACTTCAAATACATTTTTCAAGCAAGTTTATCGTGTATAATTTGATTGTTGTATGAAGATAAAAGGCGAAGATCAATTTGCCTATTGACAAATCAAATAGGTAACATATGGTTTATGCACGATTCGGCTTCAGCTCAATTTATTGTTCTTGTTCGTTAGCATCTCGACATCACCCACCCTAATGGCTGGATTGGAACGTGTAGGACCTGAAAATTGGCCAGCTCGCAGTCCTGATATGAATCCTCTATATTTCTATATATGGGGTTATCTGAAGGCTTTCGTTTATACAACTCATGTACTAGATGTGAATGACTTGAGGGATCGAATAATTGACAATTGCAGTGTCATAAGGAATACTCCAGGTATTTTTGAACGTGTCAGACAATCAATGACAAATCGTTTGGAATCGTGTATTTTGTCGAAAGGTGAACATTTTGATCAATTTGATTTGAGATGAAAATTGTTTATTATTTACTATTGGTTTTTATTTTATATTGTTCATGGATAGTTTTTACAAGTGATTTTTTTACCGAAAACGAAGTTTGATATAAAGAAAACACAAGTGACGAAAAAGTTGTATTTTCAGTTGATTAACATAAAACAATACAAAAATAAAAAAAAGACAGTTGCGTTCTTTTTTTTCAATATTGTTGTTTTGGTGTAAATATATTCGTGATGACAAATCACCATCTGAAGTTTCGCAATATAGTTAGGAAACACCCTGTATATCATTTATGATATTGAGATAATAAATCTGAATTGAATTCATTTACTAAAATTCATTTCAGTTTCTGATTAAAAAATAAAGACTACGAATAAAATACAACACAAAAAGTATCTACAGTCACTGTCCTGAAATATTGTATTTCCAATTTTTGATTTGGAACATTTTAACGTATCTATTTGAATATAAAATTTGATGAACAGAAAATAAAGTTTCCATATTGTTTCAAAATACATTAACTTTTGTTATTCAAACAGTCGTAATTTTCTATGACATGTTGGCTTTGGCTTCAGTGCTCTTTTCGTCTTATGCATCACAAAAAAGAGATAATGAATCGACTCTGTTTTTGGTTGGAAACCATTCTCAATTTGGTAGATCAATTTTTTCGCTATAACTTACTTCATAAAAAAATAGCAGGCAGACCACGGTATGAGGTTTTGAATTGTGACTCCATTTTTCAATGTAAATTTCTAAGGAAGTTTCGAAAAATAAATTGTTAGACTCACATTCTCCAAACTGGTTCTCTTAATCCAACTAAACGAAACAGAACATTCAACAAGTTGTTCAAACTCCACATAAGAAAGCCATGAATTCAACTAAGAACTACTGGGAACCCGCCGCACGTCCTTCATCTCGTGTCGAACTAAACTAACTATTCTCGAAGAATAGAAATGATTCCAAAAACAAAATATAAATCGAAATCGATAATGACACTTTTACAACGAAATATAATTAATTTTTCATGTTCTCTGCAGTAATGATTATGGAGTCCATGGCTAATTACTGTTTCTAGTATCCTTCATAATTTCTTACATGTTAAACTTTGGAATGGCTAACTGATAGTGAGGAAAAAAACGTGATCAATCATTTAACATGTTGCCATTATACAGGGTTACAATAGGAATTTGCGCCATGTTTACATCTGACCTCTTTTATTAATTTGGAAGGTGATGGATGGAAAATTCACAAAACAAGCACTTTTTCCAATCACCAATCGATACCCGTTCATCAACCAAGGTGGCGTTTTTATCCCCTGAAGACGCCAAGAGAGTATTGCATGTCTGGATATTGGAAAAAGTGCTTGTTTCGGGTTTATTTTGTACCTTTTGTACCTGTTTTACTTTTTATTTATTATGGAGAATTTTTTAAGTTTTTGATAGAAAAAAGTTTTCTCTCACTCTGCAAAAATATTCAAAATCAAACAGATACAAATTGAGTAATACGTAAAAAATAAAATAAAAAATTTTTTCAGATACTAATATTAGAAATATGTAATTGAAGATTGCAACTCGCTGTTATGCTAAAGTAACCTATATTAATTATCATAAATTCTCTGCAGAAAAGGTTATAGAAGTCGATGTTTTTTATACAGAGTGGTCCAACGAAAAGTATGCACCTTGCTTTTCTCCTTTTTTTTTAATTAACGCAAATATGCTCGGACAGGTCAATTTTGCTTTTGAGGGAGACACATTTTAGATGTATTTTTCTACCTGTGCCTTCAACCCCCTAGCGAGGGTGAGTAACAACCCTAAAATTTTAATGGAAAGTGGGGTCGAGTGATATATCATTTGAAAGGGCAAAAAATTATCTTTCTAATGATACCTAATTTGTTTTATTTCACTCAAACATGTAGGTATTATGAAGAAAAACAACTACAACCCAGTACTTTG
>WOGN01004330.1:0-14211 GCA_015342105.1 Leptinotarsa texana
ATGAATTTGTTTATTATTTTTGGACAGTGTGACAAAATTATCAGCAGAACATGTAGAAAGTTCAATGAAATGTATCCGAATCTACCGCCAATGAACCTCAAGAAATTTATACGAATTCAGAACAATTTCAATGCATTTGGATCAACTTTAAAAGCACCAAGAAACTTACCTCGACCCGTAACTTTCGAAGACAACCAGATTAATGTCTTACCATATTTTCACGCATTTCCCGAGTCATCGATAAGAAGTGCTTCATATCAATATTTCCAATTTCAAGTTAGTAAGTAAGTAAGTATTTGTTGTCGACCCAAGGTCTATGTCTTGAACTTTATCGGCTAATCTCTTGACATTGTTCTAGCTTCTGTAATTGCTGAGTCAACGGTTGTTTCGTTTTCTGCTATCAACAAGAAGTAGGTAACCATCTTAACTTTGATTATCGTGTGACCCTTAGATTATTTTTAATATCAAACCTCACCTAAATATTCTACAAGTCAGCACCTCTTGATTCATTTGCAAAACTGTAAGAGACGAATTATACATTACTGCAAATGACTTATAGTCCAGTAAATTAAGGTTTTATCTGCGGAAAAATTCCTACTGAGTTGAATTTTGGTATACACCTTCATTATGGCGTTTTAATGGAGAAGTGAAAAATAGACATCAAAATTAGTTTTTCGGGAATATCTCGCGACCTATAGCTCGGAGGTCAATAAAGGTCAGTGTGAAAATTATTCCTCATACGATTATCTACAAAAAATATCCTCTGCATTTTTTTGGAGAGTCAACTGTTTTCGTACTAGAGTGCTGAGAAAGCGACTACATTATGATGATACACTCGTTTCCGCACCACTTTTGAGGTTTTCCCCGTGGGCATAATCCATGAACTGTAATAAAAGGTTTTTATATTTTATGCTCAATAATTTTTTATTTGTACATTGAAAAATAGGGAAAACATTTTTGTATATAATTTTCTTTTATATTCATTCGTCTTCGATATCCTCAATTTCAACTTCATCAAAAGTGGCTGACCAAACATTAAGTAGACTTATTCCTGTATTTAAATCAACATATTTATTATTTTCTTCATTAGTGGACTCTGCGTTTAAGCATGACTGACCACGACAATGTCCACAAACTTTCGAACATCCCAATCCAATTTTTTTAGATCCACATTTGCCGCCACAACCTTTTGTACAATTACAAAAGATTGTGTTTAGTAGATCATCGGGAGCTGGTGGCAATAAAGTTGTTATTGGTTGTAATATATTATTTTTCAACTCCCAATCCCACTGTTCTGGATCAATTTCTTTTCCTAGCCAGGTCTGTATTCGATAATAGACTCGATAAATATCCTGTTGAGCTGATAAAGAAGTGGGTGGTAATAATTGAAATTTCACAGCTGTGATTTGTCTTGTTAGTTTAGCAAAGCTGCAGTATCTGTAATTGTCAATTGAATTTTATGATTTTGGAGCACTGTACATTGTTAGTAGAAAATGTATTTCAGCATTGACAAGGGCATGTACAGCGCAATTTTTTAGTTGGAATATTTCTGCAGAATTATGTAAATCAGGTCTTTTACATCTGCATGACTTTCATTTTTCCTTTCCCAAAAAGTGTTGAAGTTGTGTCACATCCGGTCATAGCGTGTAGAAACAGAGTATTTTTCTTGCAGTGTGGATACTTATTGAGGCTTACAGTCGAGTATATTTTTGTTTCAACATTATTTTTCTCTGGTTTCTTAAAAAAAATGGATGTAGGTTGATCAAGTATTTGGGTGCGTGCGATGAGATGTATCAAAAAAACTTCCAACCTCCCTATGGCGGGGTTTTACTTTGATTTAATAATTTCTTCACTTGTTTCCTCAAGATTACTGAGGATTTTGTCATTAATTAACATATTTGATTTTTTGGGTTTTCTCATTGGGTTACTTACAGAACACTTACTGATCACACTTGCACCATAATAGTTCCCTTTGTGTTCCATAGTTTTATCATCTACAAACTAACACACCTTTGTAACAGAATGACATGACAACTGTCATTGTCAAAGTGTCAACTGTTTTGTGCTTCTCTCTTGGTTCTTAAAACACATGGCTTTTACCGGTAATCCCATAATTTTAAAACAAATAACGATTTTTAGTAAATTTTAATTCAATATTCTTCTTTGTATTCAGTGAGGTGTCTACCTCTTTTAACTTGATGATTAACATTGTATTGAAATGTTTCAATTGTTTAAATGTAACATTCTTTTCGACACGGCCAACCTCACTAACAGTAAATTGTGACTTTTTATATCATTAAACATTTATTATATTGTATTACCACCATATTAATATTTGTAGCTTTTTCCTGAAGATGATAATAAATTTCATCGAAATATTGGAATAACTTGTGTTATAAGAGTACACTTCCGTTCTGCTGATGAGTGAAAATTTGATGAGTGAAATATGTATGAGTGAAAATAAATGCACTTTGTTTTTACATATAATTGCATTATAGTTTAAGTGAAATTTCAAACATTGTCCACATGTTCAATCTTATGACAATAAAGTATATTCTCTTTCTCTCTCTCTCTCTCTCTTTATATTTGAGCAAGAATCCACCTGAGCTGTTGGGAAAAATTGGTATACATAGAGATATATTAATTTAAACTCAAAAAAAATTCAACCCAATAAAAACAACAAATTTTCTATGAAATTCAAAATTCAATACCCATCAAATTTGCTACATCATTATATGAATACACAATAAGTTGACTTCATAAACGATTAAACCAAATTTTTCATCAGTTATCTTATTGACTATAATAATTAGTACAACCAGATAGAGAACTAACAATATTAGTCTATGTAACAGTAACAGTATGTAACAATATGATATTTTACACTATCTAAATCTGAAGTTTTTGCTATACCTTCCAAAAAAATCAATAGATATGAGCATAATATGAAATGATTAAAAAAGTTTGAACCGAACTGTATCATTAATCTATATATAAAATATTCTGTCTCTCCACTTCAGTTATAGATATTTATTCCTTCAGCTTGATTACCGCCATAAATATCAGTATATATCTTTTTGACAGCTATATTGAGTTGAAACGTGCATTAAATTGATATTAATGCTGCACAGTCATTCGTTTTTATTGCAAATGGAGTTTCTTTAAATATGTTGTTATATACTTTCAGTAAACGCGAATCTCCAATTGATTTTTATGGGGTAATATTCTGCTAATTTCTAACTGATAACTATTCGGAATAATAAAAGGAAATATAGAAGTGAGTGAGGCTTTCGCGGCCAAGGATAATTGAATCGACGTTCATCAAGTCAAATTATTATTGTCATCTATATAAGTAAAAGTTTCATATAACTTTTCCTGAATATTGGTGACTAACTTTTTTCTTTTAGCGTCGGACTTAGGAACGAAAGATCGTGGGATCAAAATTCAGGTGATGTGTTTACGACTGAAGCTCATGTTCAAGTGTCGACCAGAATTCAATACCGTATTCAGAATTCAATACTGATTTCAATGTAGTGAAAAAAATTATTAAAAAGATGAACACAGTGTTTGAACGTCTTTCATTGGCAAATCTTCTTTGGATGATATCATTCGCAATTCTATATCAGACCATAATGTTTCGTTCTGCTAATAGTGATATTAGCCGGGTCGGTGATGCAACCTTCAGAATCTCCTGTCCTCAACAAAAACAACCATCAGAAAAAACATGTGATGATATTTCCCCTTACCAAGATATCTGTGGAAGAAATAGAACTTATACAACGGAGGGGTTTCCATACTGATTTTCAGAAGTTTCACAATTTTTTTTTGGACCAATAGACAGTATATCGTCTGAATCTGAGTCGAAATTCTTTTTGAATGATCGTTTTTAGGAATATTCCTTTTCTATTGTCTTTTTTCTGGTCTGGTTCAACTGATGATTTCTTTTGTGTATTTGAATCTTGCTATTCTGTATCTTCCTTCTGGGATTTTGGTCTTGATTTCATTTGCAATATTTTTATACAGAGAATAAGTAAGCATTTCTACATTGTTATTCTAGATCTCTTTTTGATCATTTTTTTCTTTGGTTTAGGCACCATTCAAAAGATATTTGCAGAGACAACTATTTTTTTAACAATCGAATCTTCATGTACTGTAGGTGAACTTTCAGCCATGTTCTCTATAATATTCAATTCAGCTCAGATGTTGTCTCAGCTTTGTTACGTTGCATATATTCTCGACTGAAAGACAGATGTGTAATTCCAGCTGTAAGAATTCTATTTACACAGTGTACTACACCTCCAGTCCCATGTTTGTTTTTCATTCCGTATGTATCAGGCGTTTCTGTGGAACATTTTCCCTAAATGACTATTTATCGTCCACTCTACATGGATCAAGACTGCAACCCCAAGATTTATTTCGAAAATGGTTATGAAACGTAAAGAGAATAGATTCAATAATGTTTCAACTGCTACTGTTCGTGTGGTCCTCATTGCTATCACTATACCAAAATGAGCCAGTTTTTCCACCTTGCCTAATTTTTTATTTTCGTTAGCGCCACTTATCTTTGACCACGAGACCAATCATGCTTCCTTCGATAGTATTACGAGGTTGGGGATACGACATTATGGAAAAACCTCTCCTGGTGACATCGCCATACTACTTGTGTTACTAATATGTCACCCATAGTGGTAGTTTATCCAACGATGCAGTCAATTTAACACTAGCTTGTATTATCGATTGCCCCACTTGATGGATATCTTAATGATTGATTCTGAATACGTTTCAATAAATGCGCTCTCAATATATTAGGAAGAATGACTGAAATCATGAAGCACCAACATATTCATAACAATGGTAAAGAATCACTTTACTGAAAAACTTTCAGTGCTCTAGTTTTTTGGTACTACCGTCAATATATTATAATTGATGTATTACTAGAGCTTTAGGAATGTTTTTTTGTGAAAACTTCTGTAAATATATCTCAAATCGATATATCTTATTGATTCCTGTGAAAAAGTTTCGAAATATTTCTGCAAACAGTTTTCTCTATTTTATCGATAAATTCTCCTGATGAACACTTGAGACACGAATTGTGATTACAAGTAACACTATCGGGCAAAGGCCAGTAGATTTAAAGGTTAGGTTTCTTCATTCATGAAAAATTTACTATTATGTGCTATGTTAGAATATTGGTACGACAAGCTTCAATTGCTTTCCAATATATGTATTCCATCAGTTTTTGAATATGTCTAAAAAAACATCCCTTGAAACACTGAACGTTGGGAGGTGTTCGAAACAACATGTACTCCAGAACAAAGTGAAATTGAAAAACTACGTAATTGAATATGTATGTCTAGTAATTATAATTCATTCAAAATACAATTACTGAAACTCGTCTTGAACAGTTATGTTTCAAATTTGCATTCAAATATATTTTTTCTGGTGGATTGTGTAATAACTACGCGTTAATACTCGTATCTATTGAAACTGATAAAAACTGACTATGCATCTGCATCGATAGTTGAATACGTAACAATGATCAACGAAATCCTAGTCTGAAGCTAATTGCCTTCCAACTAACTATAAACTTGTCAGGAATGAGTAGACATCAAAGTAAACATCCCACCTTCAACTAAACTATGTATAGATTTACTAAGTTACTGGAACAAGAAGTTTTAGGATTAATTTACTTTGAATCTGTTTCATTACATAATGAGCCGACTATCAGCAGATTATTTGACATCAATTTGTCTGTGAGGCTATAGCACAAGAGATTAATATCAATTTCGAAGGGGCGTTTCATAATCATTTTCTGAATATGGAAGGAAGCAAAAATAGTTCTATTTGTAACAAATAATGAGAACATTTTCCATGATGTACGAGTGGACTTCTTTTGATTATTAGCGTGGTCTCCCTTCAAGAGTTTTTGTTTGCAATTAAATTATAATGGAAAACAGAGTGTATTTCCTCTGTTTGGCAGAGCCAGCATGCTGAGTAGCCTAGGACGGCAAATTTTTGGGGCGGTAAATTCAGGTACCGATTTTTTTGTATACATCATGAAAATCAAAAAGATTTTGGCATGACGATTTCTGTTGTCTGCCACAAATTTTACCGATGACTTCCTTCTCTCGCTTGTACTACATGGGCTAACACATAAATGGCACCAGTCTTATTGTATTCACCGTTTTTTCACTTAGTATTAACCTTCAAAATCAAGCTATTGAAATTTCGTGCTATTCTACTCATTAGTTTGTGAGTTATTGTGCTAAGAATGATACTACTTTCGTTATTTTCAATACAATGCATCAAAAACAATTTCGTGTTTTGATTTTATACTGCTTTTGATGGGAAAAATACCGTTCAAGCGAAGCAATGGATTGAAAAGTGTTATGAAACCTCCGCTCTATTAGAAACAACAATAAAACGTTGGTTTGCTGACTTTTCAAACGTGGTCGTAGATACACTGATGATGCAGAACGCAGTGGACGCCCAAATGAGGCAGTAACACAAAAAAACATAAAAAAATCCACAAAGTTGTTTTGAATGATCAAAAAGTAAAATTGCGTGAGTTAGCTTATATTGTAAAGACATCAAAAGAATGAGTCACCTTTATATTGCATGAGCATTTGATCAAGAGAAAGCTCTGTTCAAAGTGGGTGCCGAGTGAGAAAACTGTCGACCAGAAACAAAAACGTCTTGATGATTCTAAGCAGTGTTCGGCAATGTTTAAACAAAACGAATCATAAATTTTACGTTGATGAGTGTAAGTTGATGAAACATGGATCTATCACTCCGAAATTAAAATGATCGTCATCTGAGTGCTTAGGTTAAGTCCAAAGTAAGTGAGTCTTATCGACCTTCCACCTCAATCCGTAAGAGTTTATTATGGCTCACACCTATTTACAATCGACCTAATAAATCTTGCTTCCTAATGAAACCGATTGGTTTGAATAGTCAGTGGTCTTTTAGGTCAGATGGTGAGAGTAAGGCTCTGCCGAACACTAAAAATTTTATTCGGTCCCTAGTGCGACAGGCACGAAGTATGTGCTCTGCTGTTTCATCATTTTTCAAACAGAGGCGACACACACTGTCTTCCGATAGTCCGAGTCTCTGCATATGATGATTCAAATGACAGTGATCTGTGAGAAGGTCTGTTAGACATCGTAGTTCATCCCTTGATACGAACAATTGTTTGGTATCAAGCTTCGAATGGTGAATAAACGCCTTGGAGTGAACCAATCCTGGAAGATTCTGCCAAAAGTCTATGAATATTTTTGCATCCAGGTGTTCAATCTTTGTTTGTCTAAGTATAAAGGGATGCCAATGACAGGTTTCGGTACGATAAAGCTGCTTGCATCCCCCTCCTTTGCAAGGGAGTCAGCAGCCTCAATAGCCTTCCAGGCCATTGTGGCAAGGAATCCAGAACAGAGACAATCTGTTAAGTCTCCCTATTGAGAAGAGTCGTTTTTTGGCAACTTGCTAGCAATTTAGATATTGTCCGGTAGGAGCCAAGAGCTTCCAACGCTGCTTGACTATCCAAGAATATTTTTTCGATTTCTGTATGAGTTTGGATTGTTCCAATCTGTCCGCACACAATTCAATAGTGTAAATTTCTGCTACAGTAGCATAGGTTCCTAGGTAGGTTGAATTCTATGTCCTGGGTTTACGACTGAAAACACCTGCACCGAAACCTGCAGGTGTTTTTGATCCATATGTGAGCCAACAACTATCTATCATCTGAGTGGAGAGCAGCTGAAACACCTCGTTCTTGTGGTGTAATAATCATCAAACTATCTTTTGAAGGGAAACGCCATTAACATTGAAAGCATATAGCGTTATTGGAGCATTTGAAGACCGATTTTGCAAAAAACGACCGCATATGGCAAAGAAAAAAAAATGTTAGAGCGGCACTGGAATAATTGTGAGGCTCTTGATGGAGATTACGTTGATGAATAAAGCCAATCAATAAAACAAGCTAGTTCGTCGCCCCCGACTAACGATTGCCCTCCGCACCCTCTGGTCACACACTTTCAATTTTAATCTTATGTATTGACTATTATGAACATGCACTAGCTTTAAATACATCGACTAGATTTTTAAAAAAATTAACAGTGATAGCGAAATAGTCTTGAGTCGAAAAAAAATTTTCCCGAATGCGGTTGGATGCTCATTCCTTAAAAAATTTCGAATTCGCAACTAGCCGTACTCTTACCATCTGACCTGAAAGACCTCAAGTGTGAACAGGTATGAGCCACAATAAAACCTTGCGGGTTGCAGTGAAGGATCGGATAGACCCTCTCACTTTTAACATATCCTACCATAACCATATTGAAAGTGATGCTATAGGTTTTTTCCAGAGTTCATCTGCCGGTGTAAGATGAATGGTTCCTCTACAGAACGATAAGCTCATTTTTCCGTTTCATCCAAAAAATGATTTCCGCATATCTCTTCTTGAAGCAATCCATTGAATAAATGGTATTGATAATAATAAATTCGTTTGTATGATTTTTTTTACTTGCACCAGAAAGACTGTTTTTGTGCTTAATCTACACATTTTTGAAAATAGTGATGTTTTGAAAAAAATGTCCTCCTTCCAGGAATTTTCCAATTTTTATAAACTCGTATCATTATGGAGAAATGAAAAACCAGAAAATTTTTCTTAGAAATCTGATTTCTCCAAAAAATAATCTATTTTCAATTGAAAGTAATGATATGATTGATGTTTTTCAAAAAGTAATCGAACATCCTTCAAAATGATTGATCAATCTTCCTTCATACATTTGATAGTATAGATTATAATTTTATAATTCGACTCTCTTGAAATGTATCTGCAATATCTTCAGTAAGCTATTATGATGGTCCAAAGTTGGGATTCCAGAACTGAACATTCTGACATGGATGACTGCAGGTTAGCAAAGAGTGTGTCCCCCGGCCCGTTAGCCTGGAAGACAATGAGGCTGCTCTTCCTTGTAAAGGAGGGTGCTGCAAGCAGCTTCATTGGACCAGAACCTGTCGTTGGCATCGCATCGCTTTAGGATTTGCCAAACAAAGATTGATCACGTGGATGGCAAGAAGATTTCTGGACCTTTCGCAGAATCTTCCAGAATTGGCTCACTCGAAGGTGTTTATTCACCCTTCGAAGCTTGATACCAAACAGCTGTTGGACTACACTAGAGATGAACTACGATGTATAACAGGCCTTCTTACAGGTCACTGTCATTTGAATCATGATATGCAGAGACTCGGACTGTCGGAAGACAGAGTGTGTCGCCTCTGTTTAAAAAATGATGAAAAACCAGAGCACATACTTTTTGCCTGCCCCGCTGGAGACTGAATCAGGAGTTTAAAGTTCGGCAGAGCCAAACTCTAACCATCTGACACGAAAGACCACTGACCAAACGAACCAATCGGTTTCGTTGAAAAGCTGGGTTTATTTGGTCGAGTGTGAATAGGTGTGAGCCATAATAAACCCTTGCGAGTTGTATTGGAGGGTCGAATAGACCTTCTCATTTTGAATCTAACCCAACCCAATCCCCGGCCGGTAGGTTAGGCAATGGGAGGACACCTCCATTAAATGCGAGACCTGGTTCACAAGTTACTCTATCTACCTGAGAAGATAGTCGCAGAGTAGCCGCCGATCAGGTATTCACTTGCTTGAGAATAATTTACGATGGTCGGTCAACCTTGAAGTGAACTATTCCACTCAAAAGAATTTCAAATTAGAGTATCAGAGCGCCTACTCTGTGCCTGTTCTGCCGCGGGCAAAATTAGGTTTTGCGGCGTTTATAGCTGACCTAAAAAATATTTATCGAACAAGTAATTAGCTTCACGCATTTGAAAATACGTTCCTAGAATCATTCATCCAGAGAGGCAATAGTGGCACTGGTGGCAATGAAAAATTTTGTCAACTCTTATGAATCTTTCAATGGACAAGTTACTGAATCTTCTGGACAATGATGAACACAACAACTTAAAGACGACTCGGTCACCCTTGTCCAAGGCAAATATAATAATATTGAGAAGTGACGCATGTAGCAGGCCCTGAACATTACAACTGAAATACCGATGAATATATTATTCTGATGTATAAGCTATGTATTTATGTAAAGTTAAATCTACACCCAGTCAGTCATTAAGGCGTGAAAGAGCCACTAACATACATAAATACATATCCATCCTTACAAACTTTCACATTTATATTAGTGTCGATAGATATAGATAATAAGTACCGTGCGACCTAACCTTTATCTTATCAAATAGTATGAAATTGGGAATGTCTTTCTTTTATTTCAGCTGTTATACACCTACTCTTCTCCATAGGTTTCTGATTTTTCTAGGTAAGATCTTATAAAAAAGTCAGTGGCGCCCTTATTGTATCGTTACTTCATTTTGCTGAATCAAAGCAATCAAACCACCTCCATATGCCGCCGACAAATAGCTACCGTAGAGACTTTCTTTTTTTGTAAAAAGGGAAAAGGGATAATGAGAGGATCGAATAGATCCACCCACTTTGAACTTATCTACCTAGAGTTACGTTTTTACACCCACAAACATTCCAATTTTCAGTAATCCTCTCTATGAACATATTTCAGTTGAGCTAAATCTTCATTTCACGTAGTTATGTACGTTATTTACTTTTTTACGTTGTTTTATGAGATGTCAGATGTTGGTGTTCAGACTATTGTTTCATATAAAATTCGTTTGGGATTCATTTTAGTGGTATACTAAGAGATACAGCACCCTATTAAAACAGTGTTCAACGAGGAAACCAACTGAAAAATCAAGTTTCTTACATATGACTCGTGTTTGATTAGTTGCCAGAATTGTAATTCTCATCCACCTTGATTTCTTTCATTATCAACGTCATTATATCATTTACGTTTTTTCACTGGAATAATAGGTTCCAATATATTAAAACATGCCAGATGTAGGTACGTCCTTTCATTATCAGATTCACCTACTACAGATAATCATAAGCGTTCATTCTTCCAATTAATTTTGAAAGCCAACACCAGGAGATGGTAATGTCAAGGCTGTACCTATTAATTTGCTACTTGAGAGGCTCATTATCAAAGCGTCCCTGTATTTGCGTTTGAAACTGGAGGTAGAGGCAAAATTCGGTTAGTTTTATATGGAAAATTAAATGATTCATTTGATCATGGAAATGGAGATTTATAAATATTTTCAAATTGATTCATTCTTCATTCTTTTCTGAGAGTTTTCATATGTGCCTTCAGCCGCAAATCAAAATAAAGATTCTGTGAAAAAAAATTTTCAATTACCGCAATTTTCTGCTCCATAGTGGATTGCAGATTGGACCCAATCTCTTTGAATTTAACATCATCCAACGCCCAGAGTAAGTAAACGTCTCTCCAATAAATATTTCAATGAGTTTTTCATTCAAAGAAATACATGAGAAAACTACCTGTACACAAAAAGAACAGCGGAAAATTTTTTATTCTGAATTTCAAACGAAGAACAAATGATATGAAATTGAATTGAATGTTTGAATTTCTGAAAGTACTTATTTACTGAAATTAATCGTAACGAAATATTGGGTTGAGTTAGTTACAAAAGTAAATGCAAATATGAATAGTAAAAAATTGTGAGAACCCTAATTTGTGAAGAAAACAAGTTATTGTAACCCGAAATGGATTGGATGGATTGATAAATAATTGAGAGTAGAATAAAAATACAGTTGAAGGAATGAATCAAGGTAAATAATGAAAAAATACCAAGAAAATTGAAATGAGAAGATTTCAAACTGAGTAATTTCATGACGTTTCGATTGATAGCATTCACAGCTGTTTTCGAATGATAACTTGACTAATCCTGACAGTCGAGACTATTTGAAGATCACTCTTGTGTTTTTACATCTCCCCGGTCTCCACTTTCTCCCGCAAGTATTGTATGTTGCCGCTCGATTTGAATATTCGATATGTTGCTCATCTCCACACTAGCTTGCCTGAAAGTGTCGTTTTTTACCATGTATGCAGCTTCTTTGAATTTCCTCTCAAACCAGTGTTTCCCCCTGGGATTATCGCAGCTTTGAACCAGTTGATGGTATGTTGACGAGTCCAAACAATATCCAATTTTTCCACTTTTGCCGGTTTTTTATCACTGGGTTTTTGTCTTGTACTTGCGGATACATATTTCAAACGTATCTGGTATATACAATCCATGAAACAACAGACGTGTTTGGTGATTTGGTTTACGTGGGGCTGCTACTAATGGTGTTCCCGGATCTGAAGAAGGTTCTGATATTGTATTTGAACTCGATTTTTTCATCCACTTCGACAGTTTTTGAATGAGGAAGATTTCTGGAGTAATTATTCTTCTGCAGATCTTTCCTAATGAAGTATAGTTCCTTGTCGAGACTTTCCTTCGTGTTACAAACCCTGAATGCACGATCAATCAGAGAAGAAATCAGTGATTCGAAAATAGCGAAGCATCAGTTCGAGTGGTTCAACCACAGGAATAATCTTTGGTTCACGAGGGAGTTCGAAGAAGTTGCAGTACGTATTGCCGAAAAACACATTCAAACAAGCTAATGTGGATATATGCAAGATATCAAAACCTCCAATCAAGCGGGAAAACAGTCTTCATAAAATTGAACCAGAAAGTGAGAGCAGATTGGGGAGAGACAAAAGTTCCCGAGAGATTTGGACTATCAGGAGACGTTTGCTGATAATAACAATCGAAACGTCATGAATCCACATTTTATTGTATTTTTATTTCACTTTTTCAGTTGTTCGTATATAATTGACATCTCATTCAATGTTCAACAGATTATGAAATTCATTTTCATTTTAGATCATGATAATTTTTTTTTCTTCACAATTCAGCATTCCTACCAACTGGATTAACTTATGATTATAACATTGTATTTAATTTGATTTCATTTGTTTTTCCGAAAAGTCCGAAAATGTAGTATTCACCAAGAAACATTGACAATCATTTAGTGTTCTCAGTAATATTCGATTCATGTTCTTATTTTTAATATAATCGCAAATAAAATAGTATTTTCAGATAAAAAAAATTCGAAAAGTGTTTGTCAAAAAATTGTCGCCATTTAAAAATGATAGTTAAGAAAAGATAAGTTGGTATAATGGTCATAGTAGTACTTGAAAGTTTGCGATTATAATTTTCTAATTTGGAAGTGATTCCAAAAAGAATTGTGAGTAGACGTATAAACTGAAAAATATGATATTCTGATCTAGAAATGTCAAAAATTCATAAAAGATAAAACGTATAAGGTGTTCCATTCTCAGAAATCCAATATCGAAGCCAATCATAGTGATCAGAAAGCAAAAAATATACGAAATCTCTCTTCCTCATGTTCAATTCACCTATACCAAATTTCAATTCAGTACCTAGAAGTTATGACTCTTCTACTAGATTTGTTGACAACCGGTACTTCAATTTACCAATATTGCTTAGTGAAAGGTTTTCGACTGTAAATACAAGAAATCCATCTAAATAATTACCTAAAGCTTGGATATCACAAAAAATCTGAATAAAATCTCGAATTATTGTTCTCCCCCAACTACCTACACAGTAGTTTCTGGTAAATGTCTGCCGGAAAACAACTACTACCCCATGTCGTCAAACACGGTTTGAAAAGAGTTTGAAATAGTAATTACTAAAGGAAAATATGATGTAAGAAAGCGAAATGCGGATGGAACAAATTTTATTCTCTTTTCGTTTATTTTCTCGTTGGAAAAATCCTTATTAATATATATTACTTTCTTTCTAAATCATATAAATTGACCATTGAGATAAAATCCGAATATGTCGTACACATTCTCTACCTTTCACGAGTATACTTCTATATATACGTACGAATATTTCATTTGTATCAAAAGTATATCATATCAAATATGTATGGTGAGACGCCATCTTACTGAAACAGGAAATTGCAAGAATTCTCGGAAACCAATATCGTGCTTTGAGTTGCAGTACTTGAATTTACTGAATATTCTCATATATTGAGGAGTCGAGGAAGTACAACCTTTATCGAACAGTGATGGAGCAAGAAAATTTAACCCCAATTCTTATTGAAGAATTTCGATCTTTTCTTTTTTCTACCAATTTCAATATTCATTTGCAGCCAAATATTTTGTTCTGTCGTTTGCCAGACTACTTGATTTCCAATAAATATTTCATTTGCTGAAAGGTTGTTTTAGACCGAAAGAATATGGCACAAATTCC
>WOGN01004331.1:0-14211 GCA_015342105.1 Leptinotarsa texana
AGACGGAATAGTCATTCAGCAGGATGGTGCACCTCCTCATTATGCAACTCCAGTGCGACAATTTTTGAATGGTCATTTTCTTGGCCGCTGGATTGGTAGAAGAAGTCCTACAGAATGACCATCGAAGTCTCCGGATCTCACTCCTGTAGATTTTTTTTATGGAGTCATTTAAAGTTCAGAGTGTATGAGATAGAATCAACAACATTGGAAAATTTGAGAAAGAATTTCATGAGGCATTGCAGATATATAACTTCCGAGATTCTCAATCCTGCGAGAAACACAATGGAAGCTCATTTATACCATTGCATGCAAATTGCTGGAAACGTTTTTGAACGTTCGAACTGATTCTTGGATCAGATTTTGATTCAAGAATTAATAAAAAAGTCTCTTTTTCTGATTTCTTGCTTCCATATTTGTCTCAAGAACGAATATTTCAAAATGTGTCCTCCTGTATAATCGTTGACCTGTTTTTCAATTTTTCCTGCAAATTATTGTTTCAAAAGTTATTCAAGGTGGATCGTTTCCAACTCAAATATTTTGTAGCTCCCGAAGCATGAGCTTCAGACCATATATTTTATACTCTGTTGAAATCTTCTCATCATGAAGCATCTGATGATGCGAAACAATATGGGGCGTACCACAAGGATCAGTACTAGGCCCGATTCTTTTCCTCATTTATGTAAATGACCTGGTGACTTTCTCAATTCAAGGAAGTTTTAGCATCTTTGCGGATGACACCACGCTCTTTTGGCATGGAAAAAATACTTCCGATATGAAAGAAACTAACTCGAGCTAGACAAAGTATTCTTTGATTTATGAAAGTAAAAAGCTGTATAATCACATACCTTACGAAATTAGAAAGAAAAAAAAACTATTAAAAGTTTAGAAATCTTGTTAAAGATGCCCTTGAAATTGAAGCGTACTACAATCTTGATGAATATTACAATAGAACTTTGCTGTGATCTAATATAGGTGTTTTTTGGTTGTTTATATTGACACCTATACTTTAAATTATATTTTATACTGGGATATATATTATTTTATTGCCATGGCACGTGAACTTATGTTCAAATTGTATATATTTGTTATTTACATCTTTCGAAAGGGACTATACAAATTATTTTTTCTACAATTTGTTAAATTTTATTTTATATTGTTATATTTTATCTATTAGATATGTGAATTTAGTTTTGCTCAAATTGTGTTTCTGTGTATTTGTGTTTTTGAATTGTTTCTTTTCTGTTATTCTTTGGAGTGTTATATATGCCAGATTTTTCAACAAACTTTGTCAATAAGATTGTATTTTCTTGGACAATAAAGAATATGTCTATTCTATTCTGATTATTGTTGGTATGCCTCTCCGGGGCTCATCTTAGGGGGGGAAATCTTCGAGAAGAAACCAACATCGAACAATGCGTTCATTTACAGAATAATTGACAAATGCCCGAATAATTTTTCCGGCTGTTTGGGCAGCGCTATAGTTTATACAGTAATGAGCTGAAAAGAGGCAAAAAGGCATTTGCAGATCAAAATATGGGAGGGCAAATGATTCGAGTTCCAACTCTGGATAGTGAACTCGATTTCGATCCTGCCAAATTTCACTAAAAAACCGACAATCCCAAGTTCTAACAATATCTGTCACCGACACTTATTTACCGGATGCCATTTTGAACAGTGTCAACTGTTCTCTTTTTAGAATCAAACTTGATCCTATTTGTTCCCCATTGAACAGTTGCACCCTAACGAGATCGTGATTGACTCTTCAATAGTTTAATTTAATAATGGACTTTGACAATGGCCCTAATCTAGTTTCACGCCCCTTAAAAAAGGTCGTTGTTACGCAATCGCCAGACCGTGAATTTGACGCGTAAAAAATAGGATAATGCTTTTTTATGAATTGAACGGGATAATGGAGTCTTTCACACGTTAACTTTTTTAACGGCGCAGATTGGTTTGGTGTGATGAGCCCTTGTACCTCCCTATTCGCATGCGAGAATTTGTAAATTACGTACTCTATTTGAAGGGTTTGATGTGCAAAGGAATAAATGGTCATAGAGTCTTTGTTCTTTTGGTTTTTGAAGAATGCATGTAAAAATTGATTGATTTTTTATGAATAATCTCTCCTCTAATCTTATTTGTGTTTTAAACAGTACTTCTTGAAAATCAGATACAAATATTAATTTCCTAAACCTCTTCTTCAACAATTTTTCAATTTCCTTTGAAAACCAAACACGAAAGAATAAATACTACTATAAATGCAACTATTTTTACATGAGCATTTCTTTGGAAGATTTCCGAATGTTTTGTATGAAGATGGGAGAAGTAGAGAGCCAAAACTTTTATTTTCCAGTACACCTAAAGACCTATAGGAAAAATATTCCACTACAACAAACTATATGCATTAGCTCCCATGAATTTCAAAGGAATACGTAAGACAAATTCTTCTCACGATACCGCTGATCCTCCCAAATCACCAGTTAATAAAGATGTGAAGTAGCCAGCAACAATTTGTAGCTATTTGCTTTACGCATTTCGTATTCGGACTCTGTTTTGCATATAAAGAATGCAACCAGTTACGCCAAGACTGCATAAAGATATACAAGAACTTGGTAATTATTGTTTGTTGCACGAATTCTCGTATTGCGGTTAAACTGGCCTGAGAAAGACATAGAATAAGCAACAGCGTTTCGTTGTTAGCCAGAGAAAATCAACAAGAGAACAATGAAGTCGTTGTGCATAGCGTCATTCAGTTGTTTTTCTTGAACGGTGTAGTTCATTAGAGCCAATATTTCTGGTGGAAAAACAACTGCCAGAGAAAATCAACAAGAGAACAATAAAATCGTTCTGCATAGCGTCATTCAGTTGTTTTTCTTGAACGGTATAGTTCATTAGAGCCAATATTTCTGGTGGTAAAACAACTGACAGAGAAAATCAACAAGAGAACAATGAAATCGTTGTGCATATCGTCATTCAGTTGTTTTTCTTGAACGGTATAGTTCATTAGAGCCAATATTTCTGGTGGAAAAACAACTGACAGAGAAAATCAACAAGAGAACAATGAAATCGTTGTGCATAGCGTCATTCAGTTGTTTTTCTTGAACGGTATAATTCATTAGAGCCAATATTTCTGGTGGAAAAACAGCTGTCAATCTACTTGGGTTTGAGTGGAAATTAATCTGATTCAAGAATTTCACGCAGAACCTTGTATATATTTTTCAGACCAAATGCTAGAATATAAAATTATATCTCCAACGATATAACACGAGTGACTATTTTCTTTCACTAGTGTTTTGATGTTGAAAAAAGTTTTTTCAAATAGCTCGAAAAAATATATAGGTTAAATATATAAAAGTCATGTCAAGCATTTGTTGTGGAAAAATCACTCTGAAAATAACGTTCAGCTGAAGTCCACACAAAATAAGTCCCGCTAAGAATATAAGTCATCATTACCATTTTAAGTATTTCCAGAAGTGGAGATCTATTATAAATATTCTTCATCTTCGATTGAATTGCGCGTTTCTTTTAGTTTTTTAGGTGATTCAGTGATCAGTAAAACTGAAAATTCCACCAAACTGACTAGTTTCTCCGGACTATCACTTATCATGCAAAATACGAATGGTCCTTATCTACATAACTAATTGCACGCGAATAACCTTCATAATTTGCACTTTGTAGGAAAACTCGCTTTGTTTTGTTTTGCGGTAATTATTCTGTGAATAAATATTTAACGAACGAGGAAATTGGAAGTCAGGTTGAGAGTGAATCCTAACACCTCATTTAAAACTAATTATTAAATTGCAAAGAGTATTTATCGTACAAGAAATTTGTAATGGTTTTGTAATGCATATGATTAACGGGGAATGGGATAGTTAGCCACGGATAATGAGTCTGAGGATCTGGATCAAATTTGCTTCTCCTTTTGTGCCTTCATACAAAAATGTTTCAATCTTGTGGAGCTACCAGAATTTTTTCATGTAAAAACGGTAAAATAGCTCTAACAAAAATTGGTGACTCTTCAACAAATTTTATTGGCACGTAGAGGTAAGATTTCATGGACTATTATTTTGGAAATTACTTAGGATTTGAGTTGAAATATATCATTCATGAAATTGACGATTTCATGAAAAAATATGTCGTAACTTCTCCTGTCCCTCCTAAACGTTCAGTAACTGTACCATGTAGTACTGAAAGAATTGCACGTTGAAAAGTAAGACCTCGTTGTTGAACTGATTTTAACAAAAAAATACCTACTAACTACTAGCTTCCATAAAAAATGTGTTGATAGCTCATGGTGAGTTTCTTACGAGTTGAAAGTTAATCTATGGTATTTCAATCCAATTCGATGCTTGGTTCATCAAGAAATAATAAGGGTTTGGTATTTTCACCAAGTATTGGCCACATATCTTGAAGAAGACGATCAAAAGAATAGATAAACTTGTTGCAGAAAGAACGTATCAGTCAAAAAATGGATTTGGAAGTGACTTTTCTACGGAAACTGTGAATAAGATCGACAATGGACAATATGTAGTCCCTATGAAATGATCCAGCAAGAGCTTCTGAGACTATCAAGAGTTTGTTTGTGTTCGAAAAAGTTTACCATTTGGAACTTTGGAGTCCCAGATGGTAGACTTTTTCGGACACAATCGATGCATATCATTTCTACAAAAAGATCAAGTTCATAGGAATATTACAGAAACATTCAGATGTAGCATACTTGGTCCATTGGTCTTTTCAACATTTATTAACCGCCTTTCGAATCATCGTGTACCATGAATACTTGCATCAATATAGTGTTTCTCCTCGCGGATTGCCTTGATTTTAGACCACCTAATGCTGCCTTGGTGGGATCAGGTGTATTTACTGTATTTGCTTGTCCTTATATTCAATACTTTCTGGGTTTCACATAATTATTCTCTTTCTTATTATGGAACATTGACGGTTCTACATCCAAGCAGATGCTGCATACTATATATCTCTAATGGTGTACTCTGATCAATATCTTTTTATGTTCTCCAAAAGAGAGCAATTAACCTGTAAGTTATGTTTTTTGCCAGCTTTTTAGAGTATCAAAGATCCTTGACCATTGGCGAAATCTGTTGTTAGAGATTTCTTTGAATTTTGCAAAGACTTAATGTACAAGGGATCGACATCTCAATGATTTATCTTTCGTAACTTGATAATTTGGTAGGTAGACTTGACATAAAATGAATCCTTTACGTTGAGTTGGTTGTTTTTTATCTTCTAGAACTGGGGTTCAATTTGAAATTCTGTCTTGATCATGGTACCATAATATAAATTGGTTTGTGAAGTTGTTGAATCCGATACAGAGCTATTTTCATCTCCGATGACCATTCTCAAGAAATGTCTTCGAACATTTCCTTCCTTTCCTTGGAAGAGTTCCTCATCCTTGTTTTTTGTATCAAGATAGAGTAGTAGAAAGCCAAAAACATTCTTTCCCAAAAATTTAATCCCTCCTAAAAATATAACACCTTCGATTCAATTAAGATTCCCTTGGCTGGGATTGAATCAAATAAGTGAATGAATGACATTACGATGTCATCAATGACATAAGCAGATCAAGCTTATTCCGTGACGTCAAAAATCGTAATTCATGAATGAACTGTGTGTATTTTATATAATGTTATCCAATTTGGTACTGAAGAGCCTTGCTGCAAGTGTCTTAAGACGAAACATCGGTGTATACCAGTGAGGGTGACAGTGTTCCATGTGAGTGCAATTTATTACCATTCATTTAAAGTAGAACTCAGGTGAATGAAAACTTTCTTTCCCAAAAAATAATCACGCCTGAAAATATAGCCCCTTCGAGTCTTCTAACACTTTTTCGTGATGTAACCTCTGACCATTTTTGTTAAAACACATAAAACTTTTTTGTGGTCTGTGATTACGCCCTACTAGACGAAAAAAAGGTTATGTATCTCATCTTCACTTAATTCCAGTGAAAGTAGTATGGCAATTCATCGTCACCTTCTAACAGGTGTACAATGAAATGTATTAATCTGTTTTTCCCTATTCAACGTTATTCGTTAATTACTGAATCAACAACTGTTCTAAGACCGTTCTCAGATAACGTAATGTCCAAGCTGACCTACAATCCACGCTAATAATCCACAGGACCTTTCACAAGATACATAACGCAGTAAACAAGAAATTAAAACGTTAAAAACCGCTTAATAAGCAAGTTTCTTCATCAAGAGACAATTTGAACACATAAAAGGGGAACTGTTGAATATGTAACGAGAAGTGGACATTACAAGCAGTTTTATAAAGTGCTGAGAAGTGCCGAAAATTTAATGTCACAGCTCAACTTGTGTCTAACACTAAAAATGACATTACAACAATTCAAATTACACGAAAATTGTTAGAAACAAATTTTGTACTCTTACGTATTGGGGATTTCGTTGGGAGTGTCAAAATCAGTATTCTTCGTTTTCAATTATAAAAAAGATTTCTATATGATGAGTATTGAGTTATCAGGTGATTCTGAATATTAACAAGAAACAAATACCAATTTGAGAGTAGTGATTTGTCATTCTCCTCAATTCTGAACTTCCATTCGTTATATCGTTCTGTAATATCATATGAAAGAGTTGTTATCATCATGAGAAACTGATATGAGCATGCGCAACTTTGTTTTTTGCATTAAAAATCCATTTTACTATAATTTATAATGAACCAATTGATTGATCTCGTAGTTTTTATCAACTGATGAATATCTCGCTGAATCTGATCAGATAGACATGGTATTGAAATGATAATCTATTTATTTTTCCATTTAGTAAGTTAGACATATAAAAGACATACTTTTTTTTTGTGAAACTCATGTTTTACATATTTTCTCCTTTCCTAAAGTAACACAATTGAATCATACAATCATGATATTCAATTGATTGAATTTCAGTCTTCCTCTTGAAGATGATCACTTGGTGATCGAAACATGGGTCTAGGTGTTAAATATTCACAATATTCATGTTTCTCTACATTAGAGCTATATTCGTTTCCAGAAAGCACTTCTTGAAATTTGCATATTAGTAATAAATCTGGAGATTATGGTGGATGTAAAAGCAATTCATGCGGTTTGGAATAGTAGCGATCGACTTGTGAAGATCTATTCAAGTTTCAATTGAACCATATAGCAAATTATTTGAGAAAAACCGTATTCCTTGAAATGGTCTCTCAATAGTACGTAAAAACTAATTTAATACTGCCTCTTTATGCTGATATGAATATATTGAGGAATTATATATAGCAATATCCGTATGAGACGATTTGTGAAAAATTGAGAAATTACGTTTACTATTGATTTCAGTGATACTCAAATCGAAAATATTTTTGGGTTGTTCACCTTCATCTAACCTCCATTGAAGAACAATGATATTATTGTCTTTCTCGATATTCAAATTGTTAGACCCATCTTCAACATGGTAGCCATCTATATGGTGAATGGGATACAACTTGTCGATTATCATGGAGTTTCAAAAGGAAAACATTGACACCCTTATCATTTGTAATATATATTCAATCTATATTTTTATTTCATATCCCCTACTGGATTCATCTGAATAAAGAACATTAGTTACCTCAAAACACCTCAATGTCACAAATTAAACGTAGAATAGGTTTTTCCGCTACTTCTGCTTCAACAAGTACAACAAAAAGGTTGTACTTGTTAAAGTACATACATAAAGTAAAGTAAAGTTTATTAACTACGTTACATTAGTAATGTTTGTAGCAATTCATTCAAGATACATCAATAGATTGATAAAAATTTTTAAAAGATTAATAAAGATTAATGATTGTATATAACATACATATATTACAGATTTCGAAAATGAGTGACATATTCACTGGCAGAATAAAATCTAAAAAGATAAGCCTTTGACTCTCTATGTGAATAGATGAAGATTGTATCATCTGCAAAGGTAACAGTTTTGATATCATGAAAGATGAAATGCCATCCACGTAAATGATACACAAAAGTGGACCCAATACGGACCCTTGAGGTACACCATGTTTCACTAGTTTGAAATCTGATATTATATTATTAATAGATACGGCTTGATGACGATTTTTCAGGTAGGATTCTATAAGTGAAAGAGGAATGCTCCTGATTCCATAGTTATGAAGTTTTTCAATCAAAATGTCGTGAAAGACACAGTCGAAGGCCTTGGACAGATCGTAAAGTGTAATTGCTGTGTGAAGACCCTGTTTAATGCCTTCGATCACATCACTGACTACTTTAAGAATAGCTTGTGTTGTTGACCATCACTAATCTGTATTGGGTACCTAATTTTCTCATATCAGAACTTGTTTTCATGTAATTATTTGATTTCGTGAAAAATACGTCACCATCATCTGCTTTGTGTTCAGTTCATCCAGCAATTTTCAATTTCTTATTGAAATCTCGCGATGAAATTTTTTCACAGACAAAACAGAAGCACTACAGAAAAATATTCAACTCTCTCTGAGAGCGGTGCCTACGCGAAATGTGTTGATCCAAATGATTCATTTCCATTCAATCCCCAAATCAACAGCGGCCGTTTGAATAGTAGAAACGAACCTTTTTTTATCGAAACAGCTTTCCTCAAGCAATTATTCCCGTTCTCTCTCTTCGTGAGTATAGTGCAGCAATTGCGAAGCACTACACGAGCAAACTGCATAAATTTTACCGATTTCACCTACATCATTTCCAGCGCTAACAAGCTATTTACCGACACCGTATTGCATAAACAATAATTTGCGAAATTGAATTATAATCAGAGAAGTCGTGAGTACAATTATTATAGAAATTTTTTCAGTGAATCCGCGACCAAGCTGATAATTGATTATTTATTGACTGTTGCGACATAAGTGTATGCAAGTGATACACAGGATCGAAAAACTTAAAAGCTAGTTGAAGTTTCTTTCTATTGTGCTCAAAAAAATCTTTCGGAGTCCTTATCCTCCATACAAATCTAGAGCAATAGAGATACGATATGATGTATCTCTCAGACTTCACCCGAACAACTCAAAACTGCCGAAAGGATACGATTCTCACCAAGAAAAGGTGTTGATGTACAATTTATTAATATTCAATGTGAATTAGTTCAAATTGATTGTAAGTGAGCAGTCAGGACAGTAGAAGCACTACTGTCCCGAATTATTTCTTCATGAAGGTAATAACTTTATAATTGTTGTTCCACAATGTATGGGGGTTTTTAATACCACAAAAATTCATGATAATAAACAACAATTACTGCAAATTAATTATTTATGCTAAGCCTAATCAAGTGGTTTAACTATCTTATTTACGACCTGTTATCTATCACACGTTCAACTCAAATATCGTGGTTGAGATAGTAAAAAGTAACTATCAACGGCTGGATTATAAACGCCTTTCAGTAATTGACACGGTGAATTTATATCGGTAATTTATTCATTAAAATTTAATTTGATCTAATAGCGATATTATATCGGACATAATCATGTCATACTGTGATTGTTTCGAATATTATTAGTATTTCTACTAATAATATGTTGCTATATGCTTCTTGGAAACCACCATAGAAAAGAAAATAGACGGACTGGAAATTTTTCTTGTAAAAATACATATTTTCACGATGTTTAGATGAACAGTACCTAGTTTTTTATTTTCAATCAAAAAATAGTGAACTGTTGTTCACGAGATGGATGTAGTTGAATTACATTTGCCTTCAATGTGGTATTTTTCACTGATCATGAAAGACTAAATTGGTGAGGATGGAGCGACTCATTTTTACTGCATAATACCGTATTTGGAAAAACTATAGAGACCTATAACAGCTCAATACTTTCTTCATTGTCAAAGCCAGTACTCTATAGATAAGTGAAGATGTTTTGAAGACATTATTACTTCAGAGAATTTGAAGTACCCTCTTGATCTATAAATTCAATAAATCAACTAACCTAACAGAAATGCCTTTTTTTGTATGCACGAGAATGATTTCGAACCCTCTGAATATCATTATTAAGACCTCTATAGGAGAATATTGAGATTTTGAAAATAATTCTTCTTACATTCTTTATACAAGACTCAGTTTTTTTACATCTTGTTGCGTATGATTGTCAGATATTTCATCAGAGAGAATATAGGCGACCAGATAGTGGTGAAGAGTGAAACAATGGAAATCCTATTATGGATGATATTTTGACTTGGTTAGAGAGCATTGTTGAAGGTTTATCCTAACTCACTGTTATGGAAACAAAAATTAAAAAATAGAAGAAGATGCAGATAAGTACTTTCCACCTTTTAATGTTTTCGATGTACGATCATTCCTAGTTACAACTTTCGGAATGCAAGTTCGGGTTAAGTATAGAACTGAATTCACTACTCCACGGCTTCATTCTTTTTCCATAACTATGTAATTGTTCTTCAAAGGTGTCATATTGACTGAACATCCACACCGTTACCGAGAAAGATATTATGTATCACCTTCGGCCTTCGCTAGCCACTTAGTCGATTAATCTTTCCGTAAACTCAATACATTCAAACCATGCTCACACTTCAATCCTCTAATGATCATTTAATATACCTGCACTTAAGTTTTTGTTAGTGAATTAAGCATTATTTTTTCCGCTAAACAAGAAATACCACCGACCATAATTATGGTTAATTATTCTTCAACAACATTAGGAGAGGTGTTTTTAAAAAATACTTAGTACTTCTAATTGTAATATAAACGCGACGGAGGACTGTCATTATTCTGCTACGCAAAGCAGATGTTGGGAATATAAAAAATCGGAATACGATTACGTAGAAAAATTAATTATCCCACGCAGCGGTGAAATGGAAAGCAGGAATTTCCCGGGGATTCTAGGAAAACATCAGCTGACTGAACAGGATGTAGATTAGTACAGAGCCATTACTCCACATGCAAGTGATCCTTTATGTTTTTTTGAAATTTCTCACCCAAGAATGACGAGTGGAAGAATTTGATATCATAGAACAGGAGAATCAATTGAGAATTGTGAAAAATTACAATTGGATAATTCATAAAGATTTCCAGGTTGATAAGTATTCCTGCCATTGTTTCAGTGGATGAATTTCCACTGTACGGTGTTGCTGTACGGGAGAGTTGCTAATTTTACACAGGCATTGCTCTCAGAGCACCCCAGGGATTTAACTGTAGTGCTTCTGTTATGTTTCTTAAAAAAAATGTCATCTTATACCAAAAATCCCAAATTTTTACAATTAGATTTTTTTAATTCTGAGCCTTCTTTCTCTGAACGGATTTCAATGAGGTATTTTTTTCTCTATGAATCCAGATGAGCTACTTAAGGTGAAATTGAAAGCTCCGTAGTAAAATAAATCTCACAATAACAGAGAGATTTTCCAGGAAAAACTAGTTTCGAGAGATGTTTCACATACGAATCGCATGCAAGCATTTTTTATACGTTGCTACTTCTGCTTGTTATATTGCGGCAAAAGTTGTAATACACCGAACAACAATACTCGATATAGGGGTAAATGTGAGTTTTAACTGACCTGAGTTTCATTTCTTCTTATAACCGATACTTGAATTTATATAGCGATTTGAGTTGGAAGAATGATACTTTGAAAATATTTGTCAGATGTTCATGGAGAGACAATGAGCTATCTATGGTTACGCCAAGATTTTCAGCACTGTCTACCCAGTCAATATCTGCGTTATCGAGAGTAAGCCTAAAGTTACACTGAGTTTCTACTATTTGTCTTTGGGACCCTATAAGGCCAAAATTTTATTTGGACTGATTTTCTGTCAATGATTCTCCGAGTATAGGAATTTTTTGTGCAAATTTGTGTTTATAGTGGCCACGCAACTAACTGTATCGGTGTTAGGAGAAGAAAAATATAACTGTATATCACCTGCATATAGATGTACTCGACAATGTGATAAGAAAAGTGAGGTAATCAAAAATAAACACTGAAATCATTAAGGGTCCCAAAATACTTCCCTGCGGTACACCTGAGATTGCTTCTTTCCATGAATAATCATCCAGTTTGACCCTCTGTGATCGGCCTGTTATATAGCTGGTTATCGATTTAATAGAAATGTCATCGAATCCTGTAAACTTGAGCTTGCTGATGAGTAAATCGAAAGCTTCACTGTGATCAAGCAGTACTGAAATGGTGACTTTTGATTGATCTCTGATTCTCGCAAGATCGTCGATTACTTCCAAGAGGACGGTCTTTCTTTTTTTTTCTCGAATATTTTAGAGAATGAGGGTAGAATGCTGATAGGGCGTAGGTCACTGAAAGGAGTAAGTGCATTCTTTTTCGGAATTCGAATAATAGGAAAGATACCCTCAGGCAGGGTTTCTTCAAAACGGCAGGTTTGAAATTCATGATTTTACTTCAACGTAAGCTAATGAAATGGCGAGATCATGAGATTGAGGAGGAAGGACCTGCTCAAGCAGAACATCCTGTAACATTATAAACGTTGCTAACCACGCTACCTAATTGTAATTCTATTAGAGTGCATGCTATCAGAGAATTCTTAGATTGACTTAATATTCATTTGAATTCAACTGAGGTAATAGCCTTAAAGAGAATATGTTTTTTATTTTTCGCATGGTAAAATCGACGATTGTTTTAAATACCAAATAGGACGTCGCCTTGAATAAAGATGAGAGACTATTGGCGATTTATTAGTTGGTTATAATAATTGCGGAAGCATTTGCATTAATTGCTGTTTTTAACTACCGACCTCCTCGGTGAGTCGCTAATGGTCATTTGAGATGGGCTTTCAAACACGGTTATTTGTATACGAAATTCAGTTAATAGTTGTCAAAAAGTAGCTTTGAATACATATCGCTGATTACGGCCAATTTAAAGAATAACAGTAAATACACTTGCTGAATATTGAGGTTGACATCGAAATAAAAGTCACGAAACATATTCAATTAGGACATTGAATAATGGACATGTTAAAACAAGCCATGCTACTGAATCATTCAGGGTTTTTTATATCGGTGGTGTAATAAAAACTAAAACTGAAGGTCAGTCAGATCAACCTAGAAATGGAAGCAATAGGACTAACTCCGTGATTCTATGGAGTACCCCAAGGTTCGGTTCTGGATCCACTTCTATTCGACTTTTGTAGCCGCCGAACTGTTTCATTACCCCTCTTCAAGAAGCAGTAGATTCAGTTTTGAAGCATATTTTCAATGCTCCAGATCATATTTAGGCAGATCTAGACACAATTTAAAAACTCTACTTTGACATATTCTTACAGTGGAAGAAAAGGAGTTTTGTGCAAACGTATATCAAGGATAAACCTGTTACTGTTGCTTTCTGCTGATTCGGTCACCAATAACTGCTGAATATTCAGGGTTTTTGGTAAGAAAACTGATTTTTTTCGGACTACTTTAGATTCATTTGCAGGTTATGCGAGGCAGCTTTTTCAATGAAACTCCAAAACCGTTGTTGAGTGAGTTCTGTGCGTTATTGGAGTTTTCTTCGAGAAAATTGTGCAACATTTGAGTATTCTCACACGATTATAGATTTTAGAATAACAACAGCATGAACGATAGAAAACTGAAGGCTCAGAATACCTCCTTGCCGCACACCCGCTTCACTTTCAACATAATCTTTCGATTGATAGAAGGCACATTGATATTTTCTATAAATCTGGAAATTTATTCATTTCCAAACTGTTAATAAGGACAAGAGCTGAAGATGAGATAGGAAGAGATTAAAGTGGGTGCTGCAGTACCTCAAGATTAGTGTTTAATTTATTAAATATCACATCAAATCAAATCAAAATATAGTTTATTTTCAGAAGATATATAAGCATAACTTATGGTGTATAGATGAAAATTGGCAATTAATAAAAGTTTGAATAAAACAGGTAAAAATACAATAAAAATAAATATAAAATGGAATACACTTTTAAAACGATTTATTAAAAAATTCTTACAAGCTATAATAGGGCCTATCAGCTAGCAAATTTTTAACTGCTTTCTTGAATTGTACGTTGGCCAGATTTGGAGACCTTACATCTACTGGTAATCTTCCACCATTATAAAAAATGAAATCCTTGATTAATGTTGAGTTAGATATAGGAAGTCTTATATTAAATATGCTATTACGAGTAGCATGAGGAGAAGAGACAAAGTCAAACTCCGTTTTATGTTTGTGCACCAAACATACAGTTTCAAGAATGAACAGTGCAACGACGGTTAAATCTTATTGGC
>WOGN01004332.1:0-14210 GCA_015342105.1 Leptinotarsa texana
GTTAACATCCATATAGTGATGCTCAATGATTCCTTCCGTTGCTGTTTAAACTTTCTTGATAAAATTTAGAGCATTTGCTTCATATGCTAGGCATTGGCCATTTGTTGATCCGAAGGATAATACTTCAATTCCATATTTATCGGGTTCTCTATCTCTGTTAAGTTCACGCCATAGAAAGTTTTGGGCTGGACTTTCAGAGAAATATCTTCCAAATCAATTCAATCCACAGCGATACAAATGAATCACTACTTTCGCACAGGGATCGCGTTTTAAGCGCCTGAAGGATTTTCCTATAGTGATTGTGTTTTTTTCTCAAAAAAATCGATGTTATTTAATTTTGAAAAAACATCAAACACAATTCTCGATTTATTTGGTTTCTTTGGGTTGATTAAACCAAAATTTTTTCGATACCAAATCTTTGGATATTGAATTTGATCTTTTTCATTCATGACATTGTAAATATATATATATTTTTCAGATCGTAATCCATTTCGAAGCATTTATCCATTTTCAACTTCGTGCATGACAACTTATTCTTTCCGCTTTCTGGAAGAACTGAATTTTCATTTCTCCAAAAGAGTATAGTTCTATATCTACTCCAACAGTTCGTGAAGTTTTTCTGATTCTTTTCTGTGTTTTCCATGAGTATAACAAGCAAATTTTTGTTTAAAATTGTGAATCTATATTCTGGAGCAAACATTTCCATGTATAACCCAATCCAGTAATGTTTTACTGACTGCTAGACCATTCTATTGGCGCAACATTCTCATCTATATAATGATATTTTTTGAGAATCTCACCTATTCACAGAGTTTGTATAGGAAGTGATGAGCCTTTCATTTTTTTTGCATATCTTACTTGAAATTCCGCACTGCTTTCTTCTGACTTCATAGTGAAACTAACAACTCTGGAATATTTTTGTTCTTTGACTTGATTGTTGGTTCATTGACTGCTGAATGATTGTAGTCCTTGTAGATTGAATTAGTTTCCCAACTTCACTTCAATCAAATTGATTGTCAGAGTCATAGGAAAGTGCAAAGGTATTGATATTTATCTCACTGCAGCTGACGGAAGCATGGCAAATTTTGAGCAAAACATGTTTGTGAAAATATGACTTTTTCCTTAGCGGACATATAACTACAAATTAGTTTTGATAGCAGCCGAGAAATATTTGTTGCAACTAATCTCACCTAAAATGTATTGGATTTTTTTATATCAGGCTGAATGACCATTTATTGAATAATAATTTCACTTGAAATGTATAAGATTTCTTTATATCAGGCGATATGGCCGATTTTCGAATTTTTTCTGTAATTTGGATTCCAGAAGGTCAAAACATATTTTTTTTTTTTTCTAGCTAATGATACAAAGTAACATCAATATAAATTTGCCAAGGAATCGAATAAAAACACATCTATAGGTACTACAATAAATAAATGAAAAAAAGGTGGCAGGAATTGAAAAAATATTTTGAAGAGAATTCAAAAAATCCGACATCCAAGTCAATTTGGAATTCCATTGACGAAATTCCATATAACTAATGCTAATAAATCAAATTACTTTTTGATGAATGGAGATGAAATGAGGAATTCTCATCGAATATGTGTAAAGTTTAATGGATATTTCATAGATTTTGGTTCGTGTTCATTTAATAGTTTTTCTTCTGATAAGAAAATTGACTGTTTGTTTAATGTACCTGAAATCTACCAATCCTGAAAAAATAACAGAAATTATTGATCAATTCATTTCAAGAAAAGCTTCCCAATTTGATAATGAGTATCAAAATTAATGAAGAGGTCATATTAAAATCAGTACCTTTAATGAGTGAATTATTCATTTTTAACTTATAAAAATGATAAAAAACGTAGAAAGTTTCAATTCCCATTTTTCATGATGATTTCCTACCACGTAGTAATGGCTAGGTCCATCAATTTATTGTAAAAAACAAACACAGCTAGACAAGCCACATAATACTTTGACTAGAAATGAAGTTCCATCAAGCATCGCAGAATATATGGTTCAAATTGAGTGCCTAAGAGGAAAAATCTCACCAGCAGCAGGTATTTGAAGATATTGTACTCTGAACTTACTTATAAACTCCACCAGATATAATTTAACATTTCTTATGACCAAATCAGGTCTAAATTTAGTGATTTTTTATAATTGAAGTACCGAACTCAATTTAGGGCACTAATACAAAACAGCAACATATGCAAAACGAATCAGTCGAATCAGATATTCAGTTTAGCAAAGGAATCGATGACTTGGCCAAAGTAGAGTTTCAAAAAGAGGAAATTTCAACAATGTCCAAAGACCGAAATATACACCAACAATAATTAATCAAACTCGTTTTGAAACGTTGATGACAGATACAGCTATTGCATTGAAACAGACAAATAAAAGAGATACTGGGGCGCATAATGGTCAATATGGGTTCAGAAAACAATGTGATACTTGTCAAGGCTTTGTTGTCGATCTTATGCATTGGGAAAAACAATTGGTTTAACTTGAGTGTACACTAATTTGTTGGAATTTAAAGCACCTGGTCACATAATTTTATTTTGAATTATAAGAAATATAGGGAAACATGGGATTGCACGCATTTCAATCAATTGAACTCATTGCATGAGAGATTATTTCCAGAAAAAGGAAACGATGATATAAATTCGAAAAAATCACTTTCATATTCAAAGTTTCAGGATTATGTGAAATTGAAGCGAGTATTTCATTTTGTTCAGTCTTCAAAAAAAAATTGATACTGATTACGGATCAAGTGGAACATTTACAATATTGCTCTTTTTTATCACATCAACAAATAATTATCACTCTCCACCTTTTATTAAAAAATATTATCACAAATACGTAACTAGTAAAAAAGCTCAATTTATGCTGATTTCATGTAGGTCTCCATAAACATCAGCCACAATGGGATCTGTTAACAAAGACCGGTATTGTCCGTCGTATGAGACAAGACCTACGCTGAACGTGTACCGAGATTCATTTCCTTTGTAGACCAGAACTGGTCGAGTTACATAATATTTCTCATAGTTGCTTGATATGTTGGTGCCTGAGTATACGTATACCTGAAAAAGCGGAAAAAATATTTCCATATATTGAAGAATATGAAAAAAACATTCATTTGTTTGCAGGTAGTTGATAATGTTTCTTGGTGCATTTCATCAGTTTGGACTTCCAATGTCTAATCTAACATATAAAAATGGATGTTTATCGGTTGGTTACTTGGTAAGTGATCAACTTCTACATCGCTCAACCGATCGTGATGACACTTTACATGTATAAGTAATTTTTTATAGAGAAGTTTTCTAGGCTATCAATTTTTCTGTAACTCGTCACTAGAAGGCGCTGTAGAACTATTTTTGAAAGCACTGTTCTATAACGCTGCGCACGCATAAGATACTTAATTCCGATTCTGTCAAAACATTGGAACAGCAGCGATACAGCAAAATAGAACTAGTATGATATAAATTTCTTTGAAATAACGAAAAGGATCTGTTAAAATCTATAAAAGAGAATAGCTGAAAAAATAACGATTATATTGAGCGAAAAAAACTGAAATGAAAATGGAATAATATACAAACAGCAACAAAAAAATAAAAAAACTAATCTATCAACACAAGATGATAATTAGAAGAAAAAAAATATTAACAAGAAATGGAAATTAAAAATCAAACGATTCCAAACTAAATTACTTCACGACGTTTCGATTGTTAGTTTCCACAATCGTCTTCGGGTGATAACTGGACTTTTTCTCTGAGATCTGACTATTTACAGGTCATTCGAGTGTTTTTTTCCTACCTCTCTTCCCTTTCTCTGCTTCATCGGTTTTAGCGAAAGCTGACCGTTTGGAGGGAGTTGGTCGTGTTCCGCTTGATTAGAGATTTTCATATGTTGCGAATCTATACGCTGGCTTGGCTAAACGCGTTGTTGGACAACATGTATGCGGCTTCTTTGAATTTTCTCCTAAACCAGCGTTCTTTCTTGTGGGTGATTCCAACTTGAGCCCACTTGATGTTATGTTGATGTGTCCAAGCGTGCTCTGCTATATCTGATTTTCTGGTTTCTCCTCGCTGCATGTGCTCCTTTCGCTCAGCATTGCGAACTTCCAACGGCCTCTTAGTTCAACCTATTTATGATTCTCCGCTCTGGCAAGGTAAATGCAATTCTCGGAATCGCAGTCCGCATTTGGTGGTCTGGTTTTCGAGAGGCTGCTACGGATAGTGTTTCCATATCTGAAGCAGGTTCTGCTTCTTATCCTCTCCAACAATCCTCCGATATAGGTATGTACAAGTACTGTTTGTGGCGGCTTCTCTTTATTGTGGAGCTCTTGCTGTCTTCTAGCTATAGCCTGTTCCACCATCACTTAGGAGTAACCATTCCGTTAAAGGCAATTTTTGATGATGCCTAGTTCCTTTTCAAAACCTTCCTTTATATTACAGAGCCCGTAAGCATAGTCTAGTAGACTCTTGATGATTCCTCTCTCAGTCGATTGGTGATGGTTGGATTCGTGGTTGAGATACTGTTCTGTTTGAGTGAGTTTTCGATTCGCAGATGTTTCCCATTTCCTGTCGTGTCGGTCCTCTTCACCAATACGTCTAAGAATGGCAATTCGTTGTAGACTTCCTTCTCCATTGTGAAAATGATGGAAGTTCTCACTTTGTTGATGTCCTTCAGGAAGGTGTCTAGTTCTGGACTCTGCCAATGGGATCGCCACTTTCACCAGTTATAACCAATATATACATGGAGTGGTTTTAAACATTGTAATTTCGTTTTTTTGCTCAATTCAATAGTTATTCTTTCAGCTAATCTCTTTTTCAATTTTTCACAGATTCTTTCCGGTATTTGAAATCAATTTATATCATATTAAACAATGGAAGTCCGAAATAATGAAATGAACCATTCATTGGTACTATCAAGTTGTTATTTTTTTGAATTTTCATAAATCATACTCCAATCAGAAAAAGTGTGATAAAGTAATCAATAATCACGTTTTTGAACTTTCTGGTAGATGAATAAATCCTTTTTATATATTGAGAAATGAAGATATGAAAATTGAAAAATCATTACATTTATCACATTTTTTCGTATATTATCATCTCATGTCAATAAACCATATATTATTCTCCAGACAATCAGAAAATATCCTTACATATTTTTCTACCTGTGGAAAACCTATCTACCAGTAGCACGAATTCTCAGAAGTAATCTTCATTAAATCTTGATTTGTGAATATTTCTGATTTGTTTCGCTTCCGATATATAAGTATCATGTAACTGTATATAATGATTCACTCAGGTGCATGAAAAACGTTCACTTCGAAATGTTTACAAATTTTTATTTTGGATAAATATTTTGTTCTGACAATTGTTTCAATAAATGGAAACAAATTCATTCCAGATTGATTGACATCAAACAGATTGTAATACGAGGGAAAACAATGGCTCTCCGTATTCAAATCCTCTTTAGCATATCTGGAACTATTTAGGTTGACGTGTGACAATTATGTACATTTTTTCAAATGATTTACTTTGTTTGTCAATTGGCATAAGAATAAATTCACAATCAATAACTTTTAAAAAAATCGCAGTGAAACTGATGAATATCTTTGATGTCGGAAATACTCCATCGTACTATAAGTGACTACAACAGAAATAATTCTGAGTAAAACATGTTTGTTCGTAAAAATATGACAATTGACTTCAATATCGTTGAATTTACTGGTGATCAAGGTGGCTTCCAAATTGCAAATATTCTTCTCATTGCAATAAGTCTCTTGGGCTTATTGAATTTATTCTTCCATCTTCTTATGACACACATTCCATCAGTCTCGTTCCCTGTACTAGTTTGTACAGGTTCCGTCATATTTTTCTGGACGTAATATCGTAGGTTTATATATTGCCTGCCTCCTGTGATTCAGTGGCTCACATTCGCATAAGATATGTAGAGCTGTTTCTATCCCTTCGTTGCATATTCTGCAGCTGAGGTCTCCGTTGTACAGCCCAATTTAATTCAGGTGTCCTCTAAGTGGACAATGACCGGTTAGTAACCCTGTAATCATTCTGAGCCGATCCCTACTATATTGAAGTTGTTCTTCGGCTCTTTTCTCGGACGGTTCCCTAATGAAGGTTCTACTGTGTTTGTTGCCAGATACTTTTGTCCAATACTCTGTGTGCTTCTTATTGGTCCATGTCCTAAACTCTTTCCGTACCAATGAATTTTGGTACCCCCAGAGCTGGTTCAGGACCTACATATGAAGTTGATGATCCGCATCTCGGGCATTCATCAGCTTTATCATTACCTGTAATTCCTGAATGCCCTGGCACCCACATTACAGACTCACATATCAAGAAAAGGCACAAGACAGAAAAAATACATTTTTTTAAGTCATAAAATTCCATCTTTCTTGAAATGGAAGGAAATTTAATGTGCAACATACATCGACGGTCTCTTCAGTGTACCTGAAATTCACTGATTCTGAAGAAATAACAGTTATTGTTGATCAATTTATCTCAAGAAAACCTTCCAAATTTGATAATATGAGTATCAAAATTATTGAAAAGTTTATATAACAATTAGTACCTTTAATGTTACCTCTCACCACCAAAGTACCTAATAAAATGAAAACTGCCGAAGCGAAGCCAATCAGAACAGAAAAAAAATTATCAGATAGCCAATATCAATCGCAATGAAACATTACGAATGACTTAAATGCCGAATTTTTTCATTGATTCGGCAGTGATTTGAATAATTTGAATACTCTTCAACAGTGATTTGAATACTCAAATCACTGTTGAGGAAGCTACTGTGTTAGCGAAACACGTCGTAATATATTTTCCAAATAAGTTTTGTATAGATCAAATTGTGAGGTGTGGTTTATGAAATTAAATGCCGAAATCACTTCATCATACGAATTTTTTTGATACTGTCTTCACTGTCAAGCCCTATAGAGTTGTAGGACTTATCCTATAAATCTTCAATGAGAGAGGTCGGCTAGTACTTCATTTGAAAAAGCACAAAATTATCTTTCCGATGATTGCCTACTTTTTTTATTTTACTTCCACAATTGAATCCTGTTGTTATGAGTAAAGAGATTTTTTTTCAGCTAATGAAACAAGGATGAGAAGTTCAATTAGTGATAGTTAAAACAGCTTCAATCATTCAACATCAACTAATTGCAAGTGAGGGCAGTGTCATTTCCATTACAAAAATGCCAATTGTGACATCGACAGAAAATTCAGGTTATTCTGTATCAAAGTGCATTCCTCAAGGTGCTTAGTTGCGAAGCCAAGCTTCGTTAACGACCACCGTCTTCGATGAGATCCGTCCTCTGTATTTCACTATAACTATGAGTTAACTGATTGGGTATCAGATCCCAAATACAAAGCCTTTATGATCAAACGTCAAACAGCCCTGTTTCGACTCGCATAAATCCCATAAGTGATGCTAGGGTGAACCACAAACACGTTGCTGGACTCAACAGTCTTGAATAAAGCATGAGGAAGTAGAACCAATGACATCTTCCCTTTCGGAAAAAACGCAATCTATAGATTCGATAGTGATATCAAATCAATCAAAGATAAACGAGAGTTGTCTTTGCATCTGACTGCTTTAGGGAGTGAGCTGCAAAGACAACTGTGACTATCACAACTGATGCAACGTTTGGCGGATCGAAACAACAATGTCTGATGTTGAAGCATAATCTAGTTCCCAAATAGTTGACTTTCAGTGAAAGCTGCAGTGATATATCGGCGGTCGATATTGAAGCTTGGCTTACCAACTAACTGCTTGGGGAGCCTCGTTCAACTTCAATTTTCAAGAACGGGGTGGTAGCCGGTTTGATTAACATAAACGGTTTGCTCCACTCAACCAATCAACTGCTATGTTAACCGGTGGTTCGAACCCAGAGGCCAGAAGATTGATTTTCACTTCCTATATTTCAAGCCGTTCTAATAATCGCACCGTAAAATGTGACACATTGTAAATCTTCTAACACACATTGAGTCTAGTAATGCATTTGTAGTTCAACATAACACCACTGATGAGATCTACAGTACAATTTTTCAATGTTCCCCCCCTTTATTTTTGAACGGGTCAACTCAAAAATTGAAATGTGGGATAATGAAATCAATACATGAATACTTTGAATATTTTAAGTAGAATTGACAGATGAAACTTTCAAGATGGCGAGTGGGCCCCATCTTGAAAAAAAATTTAATGGAAAGGAGGGTCTTATGACACACTTTGAAGCTCCTATCGAGTACTTCACAACACTGGAACATGAAGTCAATATCTTCACCTGTAAGAAACTGCCTCTGATTCAAAATGGATATACGGCAGATAATAATAAATATTTGTAGAGGAATCACACGTTAAAAGGTAAGATCTCATTAATCCTTAGCTCACGCAAGTTTCTACTTCTGATTGTTGACGCTCGTAGGGATGCGATAGCTGGTTAACGGAAAAACAGATTTTGCATAGACAGGTATTGACGTTACTATGTTCGAAAATGTTCGGCGTGAAATATCGGATAGGCTGTTCATATGTCAAGACGTTCAAGACAACCATTTCGAGCATTTTCTGAGTTGACCTCAAACTTATTACCTCATATTATATAGTTAAATGTCAATGTATTCAGGCAATTATTGAAAGTTCCGCCATTTTGTAGAAGATGAAGATATTGACATTATATTCTAGACTTGTAAAGCATTTGTCACGAGCTTCAAAAAGTTTTGTCGCAAGAATCCCCTTTCTATCTAATTTTTTTCCCAGATGGCGCCCAGTCGCCATCTTGAATGTTTCATCTGTCAATTTCACTTCAGAATTCAGTATTCATTCATTCATTTCATTATCCCAGATTCAATTTTTCAGTTGACCCGTTCAAAAAATGAAAGAGGGGACATCAAATAAATGAAGTGTGTAATAGGTTTATATCTATGCCTGGTGTTCGATCACAAATGCGTTGTATTTGGGATATGATTCTCAAATAGACCACATATATAGATTAAATTTTGTAATTTTTAATACCGCCTCATTTCAATGACAAAGGGACCAATATATGTATGAAAACAAAATTTCATACTCTATATTTTGCGAGTTTTTTTGAAAATAATAACTGTCGCCGATAACTATAGAAAAATATTTTTGGAATAATTTATAATTTTTTCATTGTATAATTGATTTTGAGACTATTTAGATTCATTGCAGAAGTATTTGAAAAATCAACCTCAATCTCAAATTGATAGTTATATTCAATGTATTCAATGCTCATTCATTTGATGTCACTATCGCAATAAAAATGTTTTTATCGAAATTAGTTCGGCGATGGGTGCTAGATTTGATCGTAATATTACACGCCAGTTTTCAAGACATTATGAATTCAATTTGAAAAGTCACTATTTTATGACATTTTGCATTGGATTATACCCGGAGTTTTCTTCAACCTACTCAAGACTCAGGTGTATCCCATTCATCTACATTGAAGATATAAAATAGTGAAAATTCTATTCATGAATTCAGTAACGAAACTGAATAAGGATGATTCCCAAAGGTGAACGCAATTTTGTGTGAAAATAATACAGAGTTCATTCGAAACCCAGACTTCATTATGAAGATTTATTTTTCCAATGAGTGTGTCTGTCACTTGAATGGTTCTATGAAGCACAGGCTTATTTCCATGTTCTGAAACGAGAGTAACCTAAATTCATTTCGTGAGGTATACATATATTGTTGGTACCACTTTTCACTCCTGTAGATTTTCGAATCGTAAATACTACTAAAATATGTGAATGACTTTTCCTACAGTAAGAGACCGCTTGAATAATTCGAGAAGTTCCAAAGAATTACTTGCCTAGTCGTTCAATTCGTTGCCATTGGACTGTCACTTACAAAATGAATACTTGTCTACAAAATTCAATACTTTGACAACATACAAAAGCAGAGCTCTAAAATATTTCACCAAATATATATATATACTCCACAATTTCCAAAAAAAAAAATCGAATGAAATATTCATTTCATGGAAGTGATAGGCTACATTTCCAAAACTTGTTTACTTGAAGTTATTCGAATAAACACTTGAAAAATTCAATAATTCATTCCTTCTCAAGGAAATATTTTCGACAGCGTCTAGTCAGACGAATTTTGAAACAGCTCAATATCAACAAGGCTTCTGGCCATGACAAACTTCCCGTCATCGTACTTAAGAGGTGCCAAAATGAACTCGCACCAGCATTTTGCAGAATTTCCAAACTGACTTACAAGAAAAGGGTTTTTCCCTTTCGTTGGAATATTGCTCACGTTCAGCCTATTCCCATGAAGGGCAAGAAAAATATTCTAAATAACTATAACCATTCACTTTGCTATCAGTAATATCAAAAATAATGGAGAAAGTCGTAAACCACCATATCCTCAAATATTTGGAAAGTTTCAACTTCTTGAGCGATCATCAATATGGCTTTCGAAAACAAAGGTCAACAGGCGACCTTCTATCGTTTGTCACCCATATTTGGAATAACGTATTCAAGAAACATGGAGAATCAAGAGCTATTGCGCTTGATATTTCTAAGGACTTTGTCGTATCATTTATGTGTATGGCTCTCTAGTGGCCGTCGATGAATATCTCTCCAATACTTTTACTATCAACGCTGGTGTTTCCCAGGGATCCATATTGTCTTCAACCTTCTTTTTATTGTATATCAACGACTTAATGGAAAAAACAAGAATCCAATATATTGCTTTTCTAACGACAGCAGACTTGTCTCTTCATGCATTTGGATTCTGTGACATCGGCAACGGAAGCACATCTTCACCGGCAGCAGGAGGTTAAATTTCTTAATGAGGATCTAGAAGAGATTTCAAATTGGGGTAAAAGTGACCACGATCAATACAATGCCACAAACACCCAAATATCGGTTTTCTCCAGTAAGATAAATGTCTCCGAACCGAATATAATAATGTCAGGTCAGACAACTCCTTTTTCTGCTTCGATGAGTTTGTTGGGCGGTTAAAATGGACACCTATATGTCTTGGCACAATCGTGTTGCTGGAATTGCGACGGCTGCTTCTCTAAAGCTAGGGACACTGTTCTGTACCAGAAAACTATACACGCCTCAACAACTTTTGATGCTTTATAAAGCTCGGACCAGACCTTCTTTGAGGTATTGTTCTCATGTTTGCAGTTCTGCCCTCAAATATACCCAGAAGTTGCTGGATTCCCTTCAGAAAAGAGCCATTTGCCTGATTGGAGACGCGAACATCACGTGCAACCTAGATAGTCTGGAACATCGGAGAAAGTTTGAAGATTTGTCTCTTTTCCATAGATATTTTTACGAGAAGTGTTCAAGTGACTTGACACATTTGATTTTACCATCGCTCATCGTTTTGAGGTTCAACTCAATACACCTGGAACTTCACTGTACAAAAACTATTTTATTTGTAGAAGTGCCTGAATTTGCAATAAACTCAATGAGAACGTTTTTCCAAACGGATTTGATCTCCAACGATTCAAATCCAATGTGAATCGCTACTTTCGCACAGGCGCCACTCTGATTTTTCTGTAGTGCTTGTGTTTTGTCTTCAAAAAAGAAGGATATCATTGAGAAGACAATTTTGTGGTCTATCCGTTGGATTCCTCCAACGGAAATTTGTTATTTTTCAAAATCATTCATCCGCCAACCCAGTTTTTTTTTTTGTAAATTATACTAAAGAATAAAAAGCAAATTGAATTAGTGAAATACTTTTTCTTCGACCACTGTGTTTTGATGAAATGTTAAATATTTTTGATACAAAGAAATCTAAAATGAAAGACTTTACATTCGTCGACCTTTGATAGTAGTTCCTGAAAAATTAAGATGTTTGAATGAATTTTGCTGTGAGGTGTGAATTTGGAAACGTACCTGAGAGGTACCAGGGTGAAATACTTCATCTCCTCTCTTACCTCCACAAATGCCTTACCAGCTGATCAGCAGTGGAGACGGGAGTGAGTATAAAGAAAATATAAGGAAAGACAGTTTTTTTTAACAATAATGGAAGGTAAAAAAAAATTGTAACAAAGATTGTCAGTTTTAACTTCCGTGACCAATCTACAAAATTTGATTTCTTCACAAGGAAAAATAAATAATATTAAGATGGAGGATTTTGTCACAATGATTCTCTTGTTGTGTAATTCGACGGATGAATTATCTCCTCCCTCAAGTTTGCCTACCATCGCTTTACAGTTGTTTAAAGGTAGCAAAGGTTTTGACATTTCAATTACACCACACTAAACTAAGTAAAAGTACTGTGAAGCTAGGTGAAGTGGATAACGCCGTAACGCTGACAGTTTTGATAGTGCTATTCCTGTGATGCCAATGCGTCCCGTTCAGACCCAAATGAACGATAAAAAGGAAAAATACTACCTTCTTCGAGACATGAGGCTTACGATCATCCGTTTTCATGTCGCTACCAACAGTGGTGAGTCATCTAGGAGTCCAAGAAGTGGAGATTCGCCAACCACTATTCTCAAAGTTGGGGAGATTTTAAGGGGATCAGTTAGCAACGAGCATGCAGATGGAAAATGAAAGCCTACGAATTCATACATGTCTGAACATGATTTCTTGTTAGCAAGAAGTTCGTTTTAATAAATCACAAAATGTTTGTCCATACCTGAGATGGAGTGTGGCCTTTTGAGATGTCCGAGCTCTTCGACAAGGTAAACTTCAATTTGAAAATTTTTAGTGATTCCTACATAAACTCTACGACAGTAGATAATTGATTTTCTCCCTTGAGATAAATCAATTTTCGATTGAGAAATACTTTGAAACTTTCTTTATGATCCGCAAAATTGCAATGTTCTTCCCGTGTCTGGTCCAAAACCAAGAGAAGAAGGAAGATACGTTTTCTTTCTGAAGTTTCCAAAGGTCGAAATCATGAAAGACAGGTAAATGATTTGAAAAAAAATATCTTATAAATGAACTTTGTGAATCTGCCCATTCCAGCAAAGACTCGTTTCATATTCCTGGCATATACAGGGTCATAATGAATCGTAATACGAAATGAATTATTTTTGTTATATCTTAAGTAAACTTTGAACTATGTGGAATTTCATATAATTTTTCTTTCTTCTTATAAAATCTACTGGGGGCTTACTGAAAATTGAGGTAGTGATTTTGAAGCCGTAATACCGCTCTCGCCTTTCGAAGAGAATCATCATTTCATTTTCCATACCAGGGGTGGCAAATTCATTGTCCGAATCAGGATTTGTTGTTCTTAATGACTTTTACGTCGTCATTTTCATTTTCCGAGTGCAAAAGCGGAAAGTTTTTCTGTTTCCTTTTTGTGCGGGAGTATCGTGACATAGAGAAAGGTAACATTGGCGATACCGCATCTGACGAGATGAACCTGAATACTGAATTTCCATTATAAATTAATATAAAATATGCGGTACTTTTCCGAAATGTCAGTCATAAAAAGGATACTTCATAATTCCAAGCACTTTGACAAATATTTCTGTAGATCACATCATTGTTTACGGTGAACAATAACGAGATGGGACTTTCCTGTTCACACATATTCAAAAACATATATATTAGACAATTAATTAGTAGATTGTAAATCGAAAATCTATAGCGTTTCTATGAATCCTCAACCTTTTTATTATACGATTAGTCAAAGACTATTGTCGGTTCACATACCACATTTACGCTACTAGAACATATAAGAAGTTTTTGAAACTTTCCAAAGTCTTTAAACAGCTAGATGTGGCATGAGAACTATGAACAACGATAAAGATAAACTCTCACATAAATCACTCTCTACCACGTGAAATTATTCATAAAGAATCAAGTTTTGAAACTTCAAACTCGAATAATAGTTCTTGAGTTATTGGGCGATAATCACTACGTACTGTGATGTGTGATACTCAAACACGTTCTTTAAATTGATGTTTTCTCATTGAAATCAGTTTTGCCACATCTGTAAACTCAGAAATCTATTTTGGTACAGTATTCGTATGATGTACAAATACATAACGTGTTTCTGTTTTCCCAAATTTGTTCAGTTCAACTGAGAAAATGAGTTTACCAGAATTGTAACTGTATAAAATATATTTGAATTGAAGGGGTTATATTTTTTAGGAGTGATTAATTTTTGGGAAAGAAAGTTTTTGGCTTTCTACTACTCCATCTTGATATAAAAAAGAAGGATGAGGGAATCTT
>WOGN01004333.1:0-14210 GCA_015342105.1 Leptinotarsa texana
AGTACCGGTGTAAAACTTGATGATGTTGATGATGATGACGAAGCCATCGCAAGCAATCAAACAAAACAAGCAGGAACGAAAGGTACGTATATGTTTGTAGGAATATGAAAAAAAGTTACTCACGCACTGCACAAAATTCGCAAAATAAATATTAGAGACGTTAATTACTGCCGTAGACGCCGAAACACCAACGAGCCGTAAATTAAATGCGATTAAAAAATGTACTAAACCAAAAATTATTTTCGTTCGTAACAACTTCACCCTTTCAAGGCAAGTTTCGAATATAAACTGAAGCTTTATATTTAATGAATAAACACCTCAGGAACCTCCGCCTATGATTTTACGAGTTTTACGACCGTTTTATGACTTGGGCCCTCATTTTGTGCTATCGACAAATTATGAACGGACTATAGATTGGGTCACATTTTTTCAATTCAGTTTTTCATTCATATGTCAAAGGCGCTAATTAATTTTGTTTTAAAAATACTGTTCAGATGATTATGCCGAAACTTTGCTTAACTATTGTAATAAATTGTTAGACGATATTCTTATGAATCAAAAATAGGCAAATGCTTTTGGCTGTTAGAAAATGTGGAAAAGCCCAAAAACTAAAATCCACCCGATGGAAGCCGCAGTCAACAGCAATACAAAATATTTTTAACTATTGGGTAAATCATTTATAAATAGTTTATTTTCTCATTTGAACTTCGGAAGTGTATGATTTCATTTTGATTTTTCCATAAATTTGTATTTGTATCAGAATAAAACCATTCATCTTCATTTATTGAAATACATTGCCTCTTTGGATTTTATTACAAAATTTCGCAGCAATGCACACATTCAGAATGGAATATGGAAAATTTTATTGAGATAATGATGATGATACAGGTTGGATTTCCAAAATGAACCATTCTTTCAATGTTTTCAACTTCCTCGACTCCTAAACTGTGAAAGGCTTTCTTTCTAAATATAACACCTGGTCTGAATCGTCGCGAGCCTAAGAAAGAAAACCGTTTTTTTCTTCAAAATTGGCTTTATTCTCCACCTCTTCTTTCGAGCAAAATTTCTTAGCGGTGAGGTTTGCGAACAGCCAGTTGTCGCTGGGAACCAAATCTGGAGAATATGGTATATGTGGCAGCAATTCAAAGCCCATTTCATACAAATTTGCCATCGTTTCCATTGATTTGTTACACTGTACATATGTCTTGATGAAGCAGCACTATTTTTTCTTCAAATGAGATCATTTTTCCTCAATGTCGGCCTTCAAAGTATCCAATAACTCTATATAATATGCACTGTTGATAGTATTTCCCTTCTCAAGATAGTTGATGAATATTTCACCACGGACATCCTAAAATACTGAAAGCATAACCTATTCAGCCGATTGTTGTGCTTTCGGTTGCTTTGAATGAGGTTCACCAGTTCCTCTCCACTCAGATGACGATCGTTTTCATTCCGGAGTGATGTTATGGATCCATGTTTCAACCATTGTTACATATCGACACAAAAATTTCAATTTGTTATATTTAAACATGGCCAAACTCTGTTCAGAATCATCAAGATGTTCTTGTTTCGATCATTCAAAACGATATTGTGGATTTTTTTCATATTTTATGATGTTACTGGCTCATTTGGACATCCACTGCATTCAGCATCATCGGTTTTTCTGCGACCTCGTTTGAAATGGAGCGAAGTCCTTATAATACTTTTCAAGCCATTGCTTCGCTTGAACGGTATTCTTCCCATCAAGAAGCAGTGTAAAATTTAAACACGAAATTGTTTTTCATCCATTGTTTTGAAAATAACAGAAGTTGTGTAACTCTTAGCCCAATAACTCATAAACTTACTGACGATCATTTTAATGCAGATTAGCTATCTCGTCTAATGTTCGACAGTAAAAAGCATATAAAAGTTGTATAATAAATCTTAACGAAAAATAGATTTTTAACATAATAAAAGTAATTTTCAGTATACTTGATCAGTGATTTTGTTACTACCAAGAAGATGCTCAAAATCATCAAAAGTATCTAGTTGGTTCGAATTAACAGAACCCATGATTTGTGACTTTATTTCATTCAATTTGTCGCATTAGTACTTAGGATCTCAAAGTCAACACATATCAGTGATCTCTGCTGTGCATGAAATATATTTGGGAAAAATTGGTATAGGGGGTTTTTGTCAACGCAATAGACCCCAAAATGATGATTTTCAGAAATTTGATTTGGTCACGGTTTTCATATTGGAGTGTAGTTCAAAAACAAACATTGTTTGAATCATATTGATCAGTTCAGAAATCAAAAAGTTATCTCAATAGCTATAAAAATACTGTTGAGTTGATTTGGCTGAAATTTTGGTGGTTTATATTTATAGTTCACGCTGGCAGCAGAAAGTATCGAATATAACATGAAAACATTGGCATATTCTAAATATAGTTCACAACCAAATATTACATTGTACCTTACAAGATCTTGGTTATGGAATAACAATCTTTGATTTTGGAAAATTTTATTTCGGCTTCAAAATTTTCATTTAAAACTTCATTTAGCCCTAAGAAATGAATCAATATCGGTACTTCATATCATTTTACATTCAACCTTGGAATTTTCCAGTGAAAAGAATCAAACCGGAGTTGTCGTCTCTGATGTGGAATAAGAATGGCCGATTAGCTAAGAAAATTGTTTTGGGCGGTGCAGAAAAAGCTACTCCAGCTAGAACAGATTTCATGAGTCAACAAACAATGTCCTTGAGGAATCTTAGAGAAGGAGATAATTTGCACTATATCACTAAAAATTGATTAGACAAATTTGTAATCATGCTGTTAAAATCAAACTGTTCAAGTGGAGAGCTTTGGAGATGAAGGTAGAATGTAAGAGGCAGAAAAAACTTGAAGAATGTCTTAAATAGCCTACTGACACGTTGACTGACCGTCTTAACTTCAGCCAGATCTACCAGATCAACCAATTAAATGTATCTGTTACTATTCGTGCAAATACGGAGCACCTCGTTCTGTATCATCTTAAGTCTCCGTAAAGAAGTTCTCTTGAAGCTGCAGAATAGAGGAGAGGCGTACAACACAGCTGGTCTTATTACTTGTTTGTGAACAAGTACATTAACAAGTAATACCCCGATAATCCTCAGCTCGCACAAGTTTCGGCTTCTGAGAGTTGTCGTTCGTGTGGGGACTACAGCTGGTTAACGGAAAAACATAATTTAACAGATCATAAAGCCCATACTGCTTGTAGTTCAGAAACATTTTTGAAGTAAACTCTACTTTCGAATAGGTTAAAGTCATATTCTGGCAGTTATCATATATTACAAACTGAATTCAAGACAAATATTTGGTGCGCACAAGATATTTTTTATAAATAATATGGAACAGGTAAATGACAATAAAATATTTATAATGATTCAAACATTCGAAATACAAATTTATATTCACTGCTAACTACAATTTCATAAAATTTCAGTCAACACCTGACCCATCTGGCATCTATTTTATTCAAATAATTCATCAATCACTTCCAACTATTTTCTTCAACACAAAAACTTTCAGCTCTTGAGAATTGTTAGTTTTGATAATAGTACTTTCAGAGTCGTATTACAATTTGAAAAAACGTTTAGAGTAGAACAAAAACCAATGAAATTGTGTAAGAAATTTGGTGTTGCAATAATAAACTTCGTTGTTGAGAATGTTTAATTTCAGCTTCAAAATGTTTGTTGAACTCAGTATACATGAAGAATGCAATCTCAAAAAGCAATATCGGAAATGTATATCATGTTACATTCAACCTTGGAATTTTCCAGCGAAGAGGATTAAACCGGAGTCATCGTCTCTGATGTGGAATAAGAATGGCCGATCTGCTAAGAAAACTTTGAGAGGCTGTAGAGATGTTAAAGATACTCCAACTGGAATAGATTCATTTCATGAGTCAACAATGTACATTCTTGCAAAATTTCATGTGGGAACATGCTGTTAAATTCAAACTACTTCCGAGATTGGTTAACTTAAAAAGTTTTCAACGTACTTGTTGATCCTTTTACCGCGTTCCTCGTACCAATAAGTTTCAAATGATAACGTATACAGTTGTTTAGTGGAAAAAGGGGAACCAGAGGTACATTGAGATTTACCGTATTTCAATTAGTTATCATGCACAAAAAATGTGGAACCGTTAGAAACCCTACATTCTTCCTACACTACTTTACCTGCTGTTGCTGCTGCAGCTTCAATTCCACTTTCAGTCACGTTAATATATGTTTGCTGAACCACGAAGTCCACTCGAAGTCCCTCTTTACGAGAAATACCTGACAAGTTCGCATCATCTTGGAATACACTTGAGACTCCTAGCTGAAATACACATATACCAAATTCAAATTGATGAATGCTAAAATAAATTTTGCATATAAGTTATAACATTATCATCTTTCCCATAGGACTCTCAAAATTTATCTAAGCAAAAGAGTGCTTCGAAACATTATCATGTACAGTACATGTGATCTCCCAGGCAAGGCTGCTTGTACAAAGTCGCACTAAGAACCGACCAATTTCTTTTAATAGTATGCGGCTGGGTTTAGGACATTTTTTCAGTAGGTGTGTAGGGCCTTAAATTAGCAATTTCTTTAGCCATATGAGTACCTGTCATTTCAATAATTTCAAACTTCAAAATACCGTATATGTATACACCACAGGCGTTGAAATGTAACTCACCACTCTGACCTCCTCGCGATATACCTGAATGAATTTCGCCAGCTGATTGCAGTTGAATCTGATTGACCAGGATCGGTAGAGAGGCTTGATTATTTTACCAATAGATGTAAATGTGCATGGTGAACCTGCTTTGATCACGCATCTATCATTGTTTGGGTAACTTTGTTGGATAGACGAAATTCAGTTACTGAATTTTGTTTATATACTTTGGATTTCATGTTGAATCCATCTCCTGTAGGCACATATCCTCATTATCTTTCATTAACTTGATTTCAATAACATTAATCGAGGTTATGTCTTTCATCCATGTTTTTGTTTCATTAACATTTTTGTATTACATATAAAAAGATTCAGCTTTCAACTATTTTTGACTTTTCTCGAAAGAAAACTACGAAATAATGGAAATGTTTCCAATATTCATCTTCAAGCTTTTGATTTTTTGTGAGAAAATTCACTATTTCAGTTTCGGAATTTTTCAAAGAAACTGACTATTGATTCATTAGGTCACTGTACTCTACCATTGGTACCAGAGAAAACTAGAGAAAATTATTTATTATCGTTTCTTTACTTTATGCATAGGTTACCAATCGAACCCAAATCTAGCCTCTCAAATCAGCTGTTTACAAATCTCAATTTACAATTCATATATTCTCAACAACACCTACTCACCTTTTCCAAAATATTGCGATAATCGATCTTTGATCTGATGGTGAATTTGGGAATAGTAACCGACAACCTTGAGACATTTAAATTGCGCACTTCCAGTAGTCCGTCTAATTTCGATTCTAAATCAGCTAGTCCATCGTGAGCATCAGGTAATACGATTACAAAGCTGAGATTAGCATGTCTGAGACCCATTTCCAAAAACTGAGCTTTATAAAATCCACAATGTCTATATCTGAAATGTCCTTCAACGGTCATCATGTCAATTTCTTTAGACTCCTGTTCAGAAGGGTGGAAAGCCTGTTTTCTAGTGAGAAGTTTTTCGAAAGGAATTTCCCAAAGACCGTTCAAATACAGGGCATTGACAAGTACCAGTCTTGTGTTAGCTGACAACTGATCTGGACTTATCAGATCCGTTATTTTTTGATTTGTGTTATCTGCGACCCAATTGTTGATCAAACCAGTAGTTTCGAGGTTTTCTGCGAAGTTGACAGTCTGTATTTGAGCTTTGTAAGGATCTTCGGCAACTCTCTTGAAGTCGTCTTCGATTTCAAAGCCTTCGGCTGCGTAAAGTTTATTTGCGGATAAAAGTTTGAAGTCGTCTTCGTTTCGATTCAGTCTTGGAGTCAGCTGCCTATACGCGGTTAGAGAGGTGTCATCTTCAGAGAGGGCTTGGTGGAGTTCTGTTTTCGTTCTGTGCTTAGCTCCTTGAGCTAACAGGGAAAGGACGATTTCTGCCGATATTCCGCATACTAATAGATTACCCTTTTGTTTTTGCGCTTCTTTCTGCAAAGAAGAAAAATTTTTTAGCACAAGTGTATTAGCAATCACTTCAATATCTATCATATCGATATATATTTCATCACCTGGTTAGTTTAAACTTTGATTTGTGCTTGGGTTCGCGTTTCATTAAGAAACTGCTATTTATCTACGAGATTCACGTATAACAAAGATTAACGTGGGTTCACAAGATGGTCCGTTGCAAATATAAGCTTAGACATTAACAACCGATCGGAATTCATACTCTCTCTTCCACTTTCTCTTGCACTTTCAGTGCAAGGAAACTATATAGATGAAACCATAACCCATATGGCGTTTACGATTCAGTATCAGGGCGGTGCTTTTTTGACCCGCCATAGGTCTAATCAGTAGTACTATACTGAACCACGAATGCAATACTGGACTTAATTGTCCTTGAACGGCAAGCCTGAGTTGTTAGTAAAAGTGATTACATCTTGCCCTACAAAGATGTCATCTGGGGGAACGTCTGAAGTTCCGTGTGTCTTTGACATTCGTGGATTGAGTCTTCTGCGGATTGCGTATTCGTAAAGAAAGATGTGCCTTTTCTTACTCATATTTTTCCTTCAGGAACAGTTGATCAATATAATTATGGCAACACTGATAAGACTTATGGTGGATCGATACAGTGTTATCTGGTGTTGAATCATGAATGCTTTCTCTCTAGGATCTAGTATCATCTAGTTGCCTCACAGTGATAGCTCCAGTATAAGTAAGAGAACAAATCTCGTTCGGCAGTCGATGTCGAAGCTTGGCATACATTTGATCATCTTGCGAAGACTGGTTTATCTTTGATATTTGTAAATGGTGTCTTCTGTCGACTCAAAAGATAACTTCTTCATACGAGAGCTGTATTCATCACTACTTACTCCGGATTGTCGTTTGACAGTTAAGACGAAGAATATATTGGTGGTTCAGCCTACCATCACTGATTAGACCTATGTCAGGTCGAAATAGTGATAACTTGTATTGAACCACGACTGCTTTTTCTTTAGGTTGTGGTTTGATCAATGAATTCTTCGAAAGTCGAAACTTGTAAGAACTAAGACTTATCTTTCAACATTTGACTTCCAAGACGGGTCAGACAGTACCAGTAACCAAGGTATCAGTCAACAGACGATTAATGGAAAAATATATTGATTATAGAATTTCCAGGATTAGGCAGAAACATAGTAGTATTGTCCAAGAGAACCAAGACAGAAGGTATAAAATCTGTATAACTCCGAACTAGAGAGATATAACTATCGAGAGACAGGGAGCTACCAGAACCCAGAACCAATATTTAGACAGTATAAAAAGAAAAGCGTAGATACCAGTCATGCTGGCTAAATAATCTACGGACTTGGGGGCTTCATTGGATATACCTATTAGAACTCTTGATACAATTTACTGTGAAATTTTTTTGTGAAGGTTTCACGAAAAAAGCGAAACGTTATGAAATACTCGTAGTGGAAATTTTAGACTTAATGTTATCAGTTAGTATCAATATGGATTTTTTACAAGTATCGGTTATACTCTTTCAATTTTTGATAAGTTACGTCCTTGAAAATTATTTCAAGGGATAACGTAGATGATCAAAACTTATAAAATAAATTTCCATTGAGTACTCTGAAAATATATTACGAGGGTACTTTTTTGAGAAACAAAAATCTAGATAGAAGTCAATTACCCTTTTGGCTTTCCCTCATTGTACATGTACAGAAACGAAAGAACCAACTTATTTTTCCTAGGAAACGACTACAAGTTATATATGAAATAAAAATGAATGAATACAGAAAAATTATTGGTCCAAACAGTTCATGTTAACTTGTTAATTTCAACAACCATTATGATTAACAAGTGATATAATAACTCTAAACTATTACTTCTTCATTTGTCCACTGACTAAAGACATGGCCATGGATTTTGGCCTCTGAAATCATTCAGTTGGAACACTCTGAGGGTTATGTGGTGAAATTGGCCGATACTTGATGAAAATCCACTGGACAATTCACAGAACCGCAGTTTTATGGGCCAGTGAAAATTTTACAATGCAGAGTTACTTGAGATATATGATGGAATTGGCTAATACTCGATGAAAATCCATAACTAACGTATTCAAAAAACACGTTATCGTGAAAATTTCACTAAACGATTTTACAAAAATGCAACACGTGTTTCGCCATACCATGGCTTCTTCGGGCGTGTCTTTACTCAAAAAACACGAGTGAAGACACGCCCGAAGAAGCCTTTGTACGGCGAAACACGTGTTGCATTTTTGTAAAACTGTGTAGTGAAGATCTCACAATCAGGTGTTTTTTGAATACGTTAATGTTATTTGACTCTAAGTGTACTCTCATTGTCGAGAACTTTATTCCTCCCAAGTGCGCCGCTAGTGTCCACAGTGATCGAAGACATGTTTGTGGCCTTTTCGTCTCCTCAAGTGTTTATAAAAAACAATTTGTTTAGTCTAGTTAGAAACGTATTGAAGGCAGAACTTCTACGCAAGTCACTAAGTGGCCTCAGTTATCTTTTCAAAGGAAATGAGTTTTAGTCTGTATCAATAAATGGGAATAGATACATCCTTTCAAAGAAGCAGTGTTCAATTTCAAGTCAAAATAGCAAGAATACAATACATACAGTCTACTCAAAATGTTTCAAGTCATTACACTTATAATTTCGAAAAACAATTAGAGAATTGTTAACGAAAGAAAAATGAGACCAGTTGAAATGAATATCTCCTACATTTCGGAGATATTATCTGCAATATAGAAACACAGAGGCGGCGTAAGGCGTGGGCGGTGTCGGCCACCTCCCACGGCCTCGTGGTGCTAACGACCTCGCGCCTCAATGCCGAAAATAAATTATAAAAAACTTATTTTCATAACTGGTACATTATAAAATTCTCACCCTAAATATATTCCACTCCTCAGCGCACGAAATCATATCAATGAAACATTTGTGAATATATTTATTTTTATGATAAAATATATCCTATTATGGAATCAATTAACTGGAAATTTGTCATTTTTATCTTTTTTGATCATTCGATTTTCTTTGGTCTGCTAACATTAGTTGGCGTTGAGTTGCTATCGCGGAGAATCCACATTCAGAGACCTCGGGACCTCCTTCTAAGGACCCTTCCACAAGGGAAGTTCCACGTCTATCTCTCCTATACGAAAGCGTTCATCACTCCTGCCTACCGCCCATTCACACCGGGAGTCTTTTTAGTTCCTGGCTTCTTAAGGTAAGTCGTAGAATGAGTAGCACGCGAGCTGTTGCTATATACCTTCTCTATCGTCGCGTCGACACAAACCTCGATGATAGAAACGTTAACGATCAAAAATGGGATGGGTAAATTGATGAAAACTACGTTATGCACCTTCCAATCATCTTCTTACGACTTCATTTCGGTCCTCATAAATGTCGAGACTTTCATCCCAAAGAGCGGGTCGGTTGCAAACAGCACTAATTAACAGCTCCACATCGTAATCTGCCGCATGCTGTAATAAAAAGTGTGAAGTATCAACTATGGAGAGCAGTTTTTACTCCTCGTGTGGAAGCCCCCTCTCGTCCTTTTGCATTTTGAGGAAAAGACATGACTCTCCAGCTCGAGGTGCAGGAGACGTAACAGCTTTCGTCTTCCAGGACATGGACGCTCCTGCTCTTCTTCTGAAAGCTCTATTGGACTCGTTGCATTTTGGCGCTAAGAGCCTTCATCTCTCTCGGTAGCGAGAGACGTGAAGCATCTCGTGTGAAAGGGAGCTAACAGAAAGCCAATCAAAGTATTACATGAGGACGTAGTTTCGCTTCATGTTCCTATATAATAATTTCTAAAAGTATTCGATGTGAGAATAACTAATAAGTGATATATAGTTTGAAGAAAAGAGAAATGAAACTTTCTATGTTTTCTACCACTTTTATTCGTAACTAACGTTACTGCAGTTTTGTTCTATACTTATACAATAAAGTTTTATGTTTAAGTATGAAATTGCAGTAACGTTAGTTACAAATAGAAGTGGTGAAAACATAGAAAGTTTCATTTCTCTTTTCTTTATTAAGATTTCCTACCACGTAGTTACCGGCTGCATCCATCAATTTATTGATATATAGTTTTATAACGATAACACGTATCCAATGAGTAGAAATTCGAATTGTGTCATGAAGAAAACTAATAACACCTGTGTTTATTACACGTTTTATATTAGCTTCACCTTATGTATGTTAGTTTGTTTGCTTGTAACTCTCAGTATTCTCAGTATCGCTTGATATATTCGCGGGCAGATGGCGCTGTACGTAACCTTCATGATATATCGACATTATTGCTTGATCTACTCGCGGGCAGATGGCGCTGTACGTAACCTCCCTGGTTCGAACTCACTTTACATGTATTTCTTCATTTGAAAAAAGTATATTTTTTACTAACACGCGCGCCTGCTGCCTTATTTTTAACCCTCCTTTGCGCGCATGCTGCCTTGGGATTGGTAGCTGATTATCAGCTACCAATCCCTCTCCGGAATCAGAAAATATCAATGGTCATTTTTCTAAACAATATATGGCTGATTGATCCCAAAGTTTAAATAAAACAAATATAGTTTAAAAAAAAAACAAAAATCATGCTTATATAGCATACGAAACTAAAAAATTAAAAATAAATATAGTTTAAAAAACTAAAAAACGCGCTTTTAAAGAACATCAAACTGAAAAGTTAAAAATATTTTTTTCTAAACAAGCTTAAAACAATAAAGAACGAAAAATACTAGTATTATTGTGAAAAAGCGAGTGCGCTTTGTGCCATATTTATTGTATATCAAGCGCTCGTCGCTTTTTTCACAATAATACTAGTATTTTTCGTTCGTTATTGTTTTTGGCTTATTTGAAAATAAATATCTTTAACTTTTCAGTTCGATCTTTTCAACAGCGTATTTTTTAATTTTTTAAACTATATTTATTTTATTTATCAGAATGAGGTAAGAAGTAATATCCAAGTCACACTCATATTTTTATAGTTTTCTCTACAAAAAATTACATAATTCAAAATTATCTCTATTAATTGTTGCATACATTCAATTTGTTGCGCCAGAATTCACCTTTATTTTTCATTATGCGTATTATATTATAATGAACATATATTACGCTAGTGAAATACTTAAGTAGGTAATATATAAAGTAAGATTATTATATATTATAATCATTCGATTTCCATTCAAACAAATTGGTTCACTTCTTACAAGTTGATTATGTTTAAGGAAAGAAACAGGAACCTATAAATGTTATCATTTTTTTTACTGGTTACGGATATAATATTGGTGCATTCTTTATGATTTACGAGTATCAATCATGCCACGCTTAGGCACTCAGAGAGATAGAAAAGAGAGAAATGAAAATCTGGTTCAGCGACATGAAAAAGAATATTTTGGTTTGCTCAAAATGAATAAATACCGGCAGTGTCAGTGAATGTTAAGTCGGGATTTTTCAATTTTTAATTTTGTTGTTTAATGTTCTTGAAACGTATATAAGTGAACATTTTGGCGTTTCTCAGTGAATTTCAAGTGTTTTTTAATTTTGCGCTTTCACAGGGCCTGGCAAAATTCACCTTGCCCAATGTAAAACTTGGTGTTGCGCCTCCACTGTGGAAATAGCTGCAGTTTCTAGGGTAGTCAACTTTTGTACTGACAGTCAGACAATTTTCCCACTTCTTAAACTTGATAGGGAGGACGGCCAAAACAGCAGTGGTGTGTAGAGCAATTTGCATCATTTATTTTTTTTATAGAATGCAGCAAAGTTTTGAGGTATTTGCACAAACGTTGCAAGAAAATAACCAAGGGTTTTCCAGGGGGCTTTCTGAATAAGTTGAAAAGAAAACTTAGTTTTTTTTTTCATTCAGGTATGAATTGTTAGAACGAAAATTCGTTCTAGTTTGCAAGAAGGTATATAAATCATTATTTCTAAATAATTTAGTTTGAAAGTCTGAATTTGTAGGTATGTAGTAGAAGTGATTTCTTTGATGAAACTTTCCGAAAAATTTCAATACTAGAAGTTGAGCAGTGTGATATAAAATAAAATTACTATACCCCCTGTGTAGACAATGCTAGAGAATAAACAATCAGAAATCATCAGAAATAAAAACGTCTCAGATGGCATGGTATACATATAGTGAAAATGTTTTACACGTATCAGTGAAATTCAAAATAATATGTAAATATTAGCATATGAATTAAGTAATTGTATTTTTCCTTAATTTTCCAACAAAGACATATCTTCTTGAGGACGAGTCGAAAGCCAAAACCTCTCTTTCCCAATAATTAGTCTCTCCTGGAAATATACCAACTTTCATTTAAATTCGTAAGTGTTCATTCGAATAATTTAGAAAGTACCGAGTGAAATCTCTTGGAACAATTTTTTCCATATCATCAGTGCAAAAATTATTTCATGTGTGAGGATCACTCTTTTATAACTAATAAGAGAATTCTCTTTTGTTTTCGTTTTTCAAACATAAATGTGACGTTTTCATTTAATAGCTTTAATACATCAAGATTGTTATTGCTTTTAAAAGATTTGTGTACCTATACATGAATGATGAGAGTGCATGGATAAATTGCAGTAAACACCTAATTGCATATTCTTCCATCTCAGTAATGAAAAATAACCATAATCGGTTCCTGCATTCATAATCTACTCATATGATTCAGCTCATGTTTTCCAAAGCCACTAAGTAATCATGGAGATAAACATCGAATGTTTATTGACTGAATGCAGAAATGTGGTCATGCTGGAAATAAACAATTGTGAAGGTCAGGTTTGGAACTGGCTTCTTGACCTTAACCGTATACCTAGTGAATGTAAAGATAACTCGCTCTTTATGTTTATTCTTGTACATTATCTATGTGGAACTTGATTGAAGCTGGTGAAAATCGTTCGAACCATAATGTGCAAATCTTAGCATAACAATGTCTGTTCAAATTCACTTTCAAACTAGAGAAGTTACTGAGATGTTCTCTATGGACTGAAATTGGGATGAAGTCAATAATATCATATCACGAGAAGTGATATCATAACGGAAACCATTACAAAGCATCCTACCTATCTTCACAATATTTGTTTTAGTGACGAATGTACATTTTTTAAACGGCAATGTTCACAGAAACAAGAAGTAATATTTCATTTATAAGTAGAAGCTTATAATATAATTTTTCTGACAGTTTCATCGAACAAATTTCCTTTCCTGTTCAGCTCCAAATTGTTTCTGAATTCATTACTATTTTTTTAAAATGGTGAACATCAAACTCGGTTTCTATCAATCATATTTGATTTTTGCACTATCAGTTCGAATTTGTTATGAAGAATACGAGAATGATGTTCAAAATACATTAATGATATATTATTGTAATATGTAATTTCATACCGACGTTCAAATAATTCATCTAATCAGTTGAAAAATACTCTCATCCGTTGTTTCAGTGATGAATTTGAGTTTCTCCTGATCAACTGGAACCCTGGATCCTAATTTAGGAATAATCCTGAATTACTTTCATTTATAATAACATATTTTGTTAGAAGTACTGCTGTTCAGGTATGAATGAATTTGAAAAGTTTCAAATGCTATTTTATTCAACTTCCTCGTTTTTTTTCACTTCCATTTTCTATTCAAAATCATTAAGAGAATCATAATCCTGTGAAGTCAACTCGTTTTTTCGCCTTTATTTCACTACAATGATTTTATAACATTATTCACGAAAGTAAGTAATTATTGGAGAGCACTGCCGGAAAATCCTTAAGGCGCTCTAAGAGCAGTGCCTGTGCGAAAGTAGCGATTCACATTGGATTTAAATTGCTGGAGATTAAATCCATTTGAAAAAACGTTCTCAGGAAGTTTGTTCCACATAATGCTAACTGAAGTTACCATCAACAAATCTCAAATACTGTTTTATTTTGTTTTGTTCGATTGACGACTTGTTAATTTTGTAAAAATTCATGTTGAATATAGAATAAAGAAAATACTTTTGTCTAGTTTCTACTATGTTTATTTAACGTTACGACCGGTTTCGGCTTATAAGGCCATTTT
>WOGN01004334.1:0-14210 GCA_015342105.1 Leptinotarsa texana
TCATTTGTTTCAAAAGGTCTCCAGAAAGCCATATTGATGAAAGTACCCAAAAACACCAAAATTTTCTCAAAAAACGGTTTAAACGATGAAATTGGAACCTTTGATGTAAGAGTTGAAAACTTTTTCTAGAGACCAATTACCCCAAAATCAAACTGATATTTTTGCACTCGACGCGCGTTTCGCTAACAAGATTAGCATCTTCAGGAAAAGCAAATTGATACTGAATCTAAATATTTATGATGCACTGTTTGGAACCTTTGGTATAGTAATGAATATTACTGGAGTTTTTTTCCAACACCAAATCGTTATTTTCAACACCTCTACACGTGTTTCGATCACCAAGTAATCTTCAAGAGGAATATTAAATATTCCCCTTGAAGATGATCCCTTGGTAACGATTCGGTGTTGGAAAAGAACTCAAGTAATATTCACTGAATCTAAAGACAACGGTTAGCTGTTTATATACCTAAAGTTTTTTGGTCCAATGTGGACTTTGTTCGTTAAATGATGATTATCCTAATTGATTTTTTGGTAATTAACTAGTGGAACCACTACCTGCAAATTAATTTGTCCAAATTTTATTCTATTGTTGACAAATTAATTTGCAGGTAGTGGTTCCACTAGTTGAAAGAATCCAAGCAGGAGTATTTGACACCCTAAAAATAATACATCAAAGATTCTGAAGGGTTCCAAAAGCCTAGATTCCAGTTTTTAATGGTATCAGAAATTTTCTGGAACCGAAATGTTCGGTAGTTCCGGATTACTTGGGTATACCAAGAGCATAAAAAATCATTATTTGCACAGCCACCTAGTTCATTAAAAGGCGAGACGTTTGTAAAAAACTATATAGAATCCCTTTTCAAATAAGACGTTATACACATTCGAGAATGTAACGTAAATATAACTTCTTAAGTATTCAGTGATCAGTTGGTTCCATAAATGGCTTGTTCATTCTACTTTATATGTAAATCGGGAACACTCCATATAATGGAATACTTTCGGCAGACATTTGTTTAGTGCAGGAAAGATCTAACCAAGACAAGATTGACTACAGTCGTTCATTTTATTTTTTTTATCATAATTCCGTAAGTTACCAGAAAATCATGAGAGTTTTCAGTTCTAAGTTAAATTTTAGTACCATATTACAAATCAGGACATCAAATTCATGCAATGAGCTATACATTCCTCCTTATCAAAACAACAGTTTACTGGTATCAATTAAAATAGTAAACTTCCCAAGATTTGACAAACATATCAAATGACGTGATAACTGAAGTAAATCATTAAAAACAAACATTTAGTTTTATTACTGATGAATAGTTATAAAGTGTTTATTCTAGATGAGTAACAGTTCGTTATAAAATAGATATCGATATCGTATAAAAGAAACAGAAAACGAATTCAAAGATTTTTTTTCATTATAAAATGTTACTTCGTCTTCATCATAAAACAAATTATTAGCTGATATGTGCCTGGCCTGTTTTTCAGACCAACTTTTCAAGTTTTGGTGTGACAGATATTCTAGAATATCGGACGGTATCTATTCATACCAAAACTACCATCATCAATGGATTCTCATAATTTCGATATTTTTCATTCTATCGCAATGTTCCATTCGCATTTTCTCGTAATAGTTATCTAACTTTCCTTATTTTTTTGGATATCGTTCCGAAGACGTCATATATCTGTTATCAATTCACTTCATAAACATGATGATTTTAAATTTGTCCTGAGTGCCATGTCCAATTATTAACTTTTCCATTTATATCAAAACACTCAATAAACTTCAATTTGGTATGATTTCCTAGAGCGGATGTCACGCAGGTAGCTATTACTGCCTCCATGGTGACTTTTATACTTTCTTGTAAACACAAGATCTAGCAACGATACCACAAATATGCGGTTGGCTTCTGCTAATGGCTCCATGCGCACTTGGCTGCACCATACAGACGATGGGCTAAAAGCCCGAAAGACGTGTTTTATGGTCTGCCAGTTTCTTGACAGACAGACCGGAAGACAGCTGTTTCAGCCTATTGGGCATCGTCAGTACCAAGCAGGCGGTCCTCGATTGAAGAGAAAATGTGAATAACAAAGAAAAGTACTTAATTAAAATAACTTCGTAAACGCAGACACTGTGTGAAGATCCCGCGGTTTCGGCTTCGAGAACAACTGAATCATTTTGATCGTTTCTTGATCGCCTTTGATGATGTCTATCGCAGTAGTAGACGAAACGTCAGGCATTCAAACCTGCAGACCACGATCAAGATTCCGGAAAATAGCTTTGACTCAGTAATTCATTATATTTTTTATTAGGTTATATTGCCACATACAGGCCCATTCTTGTTGACGTCTCATATATGGTAACTAATTTTTTAGGGCATAAATTAATATCTTTTCGTGTTCGATATGATCAGCATTATTTTTTGTATCTCGAAATTCATTATCAATTTCTGTTTTTAGGATTTAATAGATGATCTGAAAAGTGAGCTTGGTGGACACTTCGAAGATGTAATAATGGCTCTATTAGAAGATCCCGTGGAGTATCAAGTCAAAGAACTCCATAATGCAATAAGTGGAATGGGGACAGATGACTGCACCATAGTTGAAATCCTTTCGGTTCATAACAACGAAGAAGTATTACAAATCGCTAACAGATATCAGGAGAGTAAGTGATTTTTCAAAAAATGTTTCAGGTTCAATAGTACAATCATTGAAATCGAATTTCAAATTCAAATTGTCTACATGATGTCGTAAAACACATCAATTATCGAATCATGAAATGAATCAATATACCATATTCAGTGACAAAACGAAATTCGAGAAATGACACGAAAACTTTCAGTGAGCAAGGGTTGCCTTGCTGTTTTTTTCAATTAACCCTACAAAGGAATACATATGTGTATATTATTTTATAAGGTTATTGATTGAAAATCAAATGTAGATAGAAACGTTTCCAATGCACTGGAATCTATTTGAAGAGCTGGTTAATGGAAAAACAGATTTTAAACGATTTTAATTTCTAGTATCAGTGCGAACAATGGGCTATTAGGAATGGAAACTTCGTCACCATTAATAGATTTCGTTTCACATTTTTCGATTTCTTAATTCTCTGAGACATCTAAAAAGTGTTGTCATGTACCGGTCTCAACAATTTCAAGCATTCCTGACTGATTCTGTGACTATTCTCCATAGCATGTTGAGTGAAATATGTGAAACGTGTTCCGTTTAGCGATCTATTATAGTCCGCTAAGTTTGACCAACATATCCTTTGTCACAATTCTCGCAGCTTATTTCATGAATAATGTTTTCGTGAGTGATGTTTTGTAAGGATGACGTAAGACTGCCTACCTTCGTGAAGACTGTACATTTGAGAAAGCTAGAATAGTGATTGTGCGTGAATGGCAATACTTTTCAAAAGTCAACATTTTTGCATAGTGATAATGACTTCAAATGAAACTTTCACAAATGTTTGATATAATATATCGTTTTTGGAAACCGCATCAACCATTCCTCGAGAAAAGATTTTTCAAACGGATAAAAAAACTGCTACTCAGGAATAGCTGATCCGATTTCCAGAAATAAAACACTGTTATATTGAACATTGACATACCTATCAATTGAGATATATCAAGACCTTCCTCTCCATTCGAAAAAGAGTTGGTTGTGTCCTCACGGCTAAGAGTACTAGAAATCATCCTTTTCATGTAAATTTGTTCGACTTCGATGTCTTCTCTTATTTGAAAGTTGGAGAGGGGACTTTTTACTTCCCCGTAGTATAATGAAAAGTATAGGTTAGGTTAGGATAGGTCCAAAGTGAGTGGGTCTATTCGACCCTCCACCTCAACCCGAAAGGGTTTATTATGGCTGACACCTATTCACACTCGACCAAATAAACCCAGCTTCTTGACGAAGCTGATTGTTTTGTATGGTGACTGGTCTTTCAGGACAAATGGTTAGATTACGGCTTTGCCGAACTCTAAAAAACTGATTAGGTCCCCAGCGGGGCTGGCGACATACACTGTCTTCCGACAGTCCGAGTCTCTGCATATGACTGTAAGAAGGCATCTCAGACCATCGTAGTTCATCCCTATTGTAGTCCAACAACTGTTTGGTATCAAGCTTCGAAAGGCGAATGAACGTCTTGGAGTAGATTCTGCCAGAATTCCATAAATTCCACCATCCAGGTGTTCAATCTTTGTTCAGCACCCTCCTTTGCAAGGGAGTCAGCAGCCACGTTGCTTTCCAGGCCAGTATGGCCAGGAATCCAGACTAGAGACAATCTGTTAAGTCTTCCTATCGAGGAGAGTCGTTTTTGGCAATTTGCTACCAATTTAGACGTTGCTCGGTAAGAGCCAAGAGCTTCCAACGCCGCTTGCCTGTCCGAGAATGTTTTTATTTACTTGTGTATGAAGTTGGATCCTTCCAATCTCTCGGCACACAATTCAATAGCGTAAAGTTTCGCTTTAAATACAGCCACATAGGTTCCTGGGCAGGTTGATATCTCTATCCTGGGTCTGTGACTGAAAACACCTGCACCAGAATCGGAAGGTGTTTTTGATCGTTCTGTGAAACAACCTGCTATTGATATTTCGTTCTCTCGGAGGATCCAGTCCTCTCTACTCGGGAACAGTACTTTATAAGGAAGTTCGTAGTTGTCAGTTGGAGGCATAAAGTCTGAGGTCATTTCCCGAATGTTGTGACTTCCAGTGTCAACCAACAGTCTGTTGCACTCTGCATTAAATTGATTTACGAAATTGGCAATGTGCATAAGTCTACATGATATGCAGTCCATTTATCCTCTATCTCCAGAAAAATGTTCCAGAGAGCTTCGGCTGGGCCGTTTTCTGTAAATGAAAAATATAACGGCAATACCTTTCGTAAAGAGATTTCTACGAAAATTACAACTACATAACCCGAGATATAAAAAACTTGCCTATAAGAGTGAGTAGCCGGTGATTATACAGTTCAAAAGCTTCCTATTGTTTTATGAATTTATAACCTTCCATAATCGGAAAAATGATAGCTGAATCAATAGAGAATTTGCTGAAGTGTATTGAAGGAAAAACTGAAAAGTTCACCCCGAAGAGTTACTGCTTAATATAGACCACTGAAAAACCCAATTAGTCAGTAGCTTATATTCATGAATTCCGCATACAAATTAAAAAAATATATAGGCAAAAGTTATGCATACAAAGAGTTACTGATTTATAGGACTCAGTCAGTGGTTTGTAATACTCAGTAACTTCTCAGTTTGCCCTTTATTACACTTCAACAAATTGTCTATTGATATAGCTTTGTTTATTATTCAGATTATGGAATGTTATAAACCCGAAAAAACCGTTAAAAGTATTGAGTTCTCCACATAAGAATGTCTTTCAAAGAATAATTCCAAAACCTTTTAGATTAATATCTTTTACCACTCCATTTTACCCGAATTAAAAAACACTCTAAAACTTTTTCCTTGTTTTACAGCACATTGAATATTCTATGTTATTGTTTAAAGCGATAAAAACTATTCCAAATGATTACGAACATTTTCTTTTCTGCTCTAGCCGAGTTATTCAGAACTTATTGATTAAGTTTCGTCCTAGATTCATGAGTCGGAAAGTATTGATTCGGGAGTGGCAAAAGTATCCATTCCATTATGGAATGGAATGAATATCCAAATAGTCCATTCATAAAATCCTATATATTTAGATGTGTTGAAATTCTTTCACAGCAGGCCGTCTAACGTGGTTGATCCAAATTCAGTGTCAATTCAAAAAATCTAAAATGATGGTTGATCTGGGATGTGTCAACCCAATTGATGCTGATATATGATTACTCACTTTATGTGAAAATTCTGGAATTCAAAAATGTTCAAATTAATTCGTTACCGAACATAGAGTAAACTATGAGTAAACGTTAATTTTAAAAATTGATCAAAGGCTTAAGATCTTCTAAAAAGTTTGATTTTCAGATCAAACAGTAATGGAAATTCAGTGTAAGTTAGTATTTAAATCCTCTAAGGAAATATTTTTATTTTTCCAGAATGTCATGAAAACTAAAACCTTGGTGACTCAACACCAATTAAAAGATTTAAATCAAACATAACTTTGATCAAACATAAGTTCGATTTAAATTTTTTAAATCGTGGTTTTGTCAGGCTGGCTGCTCTCATGATAGCACTAAATAACAAAGTTTTTTTAAAAAGATAAAAATATATCGATCATCTTCTGTATTACTCAACTGTTAAAGAAAGGATGAAGTAGTTCATCATCAGCAACTACTCGATGTGCATCGCAATCAGAAAATCATCAAGTAAAATCGTTTGAAATTGAAAAACCTTCGCGCCTGAAGTAACACAATCCATACAATAATTCCTTGATCACTGAAATGAATCATTGCATTTCTCGGGAGTATGACTCATCGCTTAGATATTTCAGTACTTTAATGTCGTAAGATTATCTTTTTTTTATTATTTCAAGATGAGCGCATCAAACACTAGGGTTATTAGCGCTACGTTACATTTTACATTACATGATTATTATATTCAAATTGAATGATACATATTGATATATGTAAAGAATGACATTAGATTTTCTATATTACAAGTGTCACTGAGAGTTTCTCGTAGTTCTTTCGAATGTATGCATTGGACGCTCTCGGATCTCATGTGGTCCCAAATTCAAAAATTTAATTTGTTCACGTACTCATTTATCTAGAAGTGGGCCTCATCGCTGGAGTTTATTTTTCAATGAAAATTATTACCCTAATTTTCAGTTTTACCTTTTCAGTCATTTGGATTTTATACGTCACGACGCAAAATTCGACGAGTTGTGGTCTGAGGAAGGCCCAGTTCTTGTGAGCGACGCGAAATCGACTACCTCGGATTCTCCTGCACACTCTCACAGACAGCGTAGATGTTTTCGGTAGATTTTGCGTTTCGTCAGCGTACGGATGTTGGTCGATTGTTTACTGAACCAGTAAACTCAAATTTATCCACCACATTACGAATAGTCTTCTTGGTAGGATGATTACGGTAACCGTGAAATGAGCGAAGCGAGCGCTACGTTGCCCAAACAAAACACCCGTTTTGATAAAACTATTTTATTGTTTGCAACTCTTGTTGGATGCTATATTTGTCCATAGATTTCTCAAAACAGGCTGAATCAATAACCACTAATTTGACAAATGTGGCTTCAACAAAATGGCCGTTATCAATTGTCAAACTTCAGAATTTCCTGCGGGTGTGTTTCTTAAAGAACTTCTTGGATCTGCTCCTTAATTTTTTTTTATTTTATTACTGATAACATAGTTGGTCTAAAGTTAGCTGCGGAATGTGATTAATGGAACAATGATTCTTTAATATTTTTCAAACTAATTGTTGCTTGATAATGTAGAATATATATTTTGATTCGCATTAGGAAAGTTAAATGACATGGAACAATATATTTTGAATGACTTAATAGAAAATAGGGGTGACATGTTCAACTGCAAAACAATCCATATTTCATCCATCATTTTCTTATGAGGAACAAAATTCAGACGAGACGTTATGAATAATTTTTGTAGAGAAATGTTTTCAACATTTCATAAATCATTTGGAAATATATAAACAATAAAAATGTAGCAATTTTTAATGATAATTTTTGAATATATACCTATTCGTTACACTTCAACCAAGTTGTTTCAAAATTTTGATATTGTCATATAACAAACATCAATGAGAATCCTAAATATTGAAAAAAATCTTCCTAATCCTTCGAAATGAGTTTTGGTTCTGCTCGATATATGTTCAACTTATAATTTACAGTGTACGAATCCTCCCTTGAAGAAGATATCAAATCTGATGAATCAGGAACATTAGAAAGGTTGTTGGTGTCTCTCTCAACGGTAAGTGAATTATCGTTCTACTGTACTTTCGATATGCATTCATCATGAAATAATCCTTTTTCATAATTATTCAGTAAGATTAAATTGACTAAGTACCTTGTATATCGTTATACGAGTACATTGAGGTATAAGCTGTAAGATGTACTACTGCTTTCCGAAAGTCATGATTTTCAGATCATGATAAGGCCAACATAATATCCAAGTTGAATAAAAAATCCCGCCAAAACTTCATTGCAATAGCTCTTCACAATTGTATTCTCCTGACGCAGTGATTCTCACCAAGTTATATAGCGATACCACACCTTAACACTCAAATAAAAGCAAATTTTGTGTATTTCCAAACAACATTTCAACTTCAAAGTCCCATTCTGGAAGCCTCTGAGTGTTAATTTTATGCGGTATGTTTCAGTAACTTGGAACCATTTACCTAGAAAATATTTTTTCAATAATTTTAGGAAAAAAATCATTCTTCATAATAAGTTTCGCAAGTACTAAAACTTCAAACGTAATCATCGATTATCAGATTATTTCACCTAATATAAATTTTGCTTTGAGTAAAGTGCCGTTGTTGTTGATAATATCGAAAATTGTTTTAAAATCACATTTGAATATAAAAATGTATTAATTCACAATATTTTTTCATTTCTTCGAAACTTGTCTGCACAATAACAACTGGATTCAATACATCTTTCTGCTCTGCGCATAATCGCAGGAGCGTATAGAACCACGCCAGTGGAGAGCCTCTACTGTGAATTAGAAGAACCTTCCCTGATTTTTCGCAGAACCAAGTTGAGTATGTCTTGTCTATGAAAAACATTCCTATTTACAGGAATACAATAACAAATCGATTTCGAACAAGTTACTGTCAGCCAAGAACTGATGTTTCATTTTACGAGAGAATGCGACACGTAAGTTATTTACAAATGGAGTCATTTCCAACCCTGTACCCAACAAATATCAAATCTGCACCACCGTGGCTCATATAGACTCCTATCATAAACACTCTTCTATCCCAGATACGAATAAGAACATCATCAAACAAAATTTTTGACAAATCTTGGAGCAATTTTTCCACCCTGAAGAAATATACACAGACTCATCCAAAACGCATCTTGTTGTAGAAGCTGCAGTAATGACTGATTATGCTGCATTAGCTTTTAAACTTCCAGAAACAGCAACAATACTAACTGGAGAATTATTCGCCATCCTTCAAGCTCTCCGGTACGCTAAGTCAAGTGCATCGAACACTGTCACAATCATTTCAGATTCTCTCATTGCCTTACATCTCATTGAACGAATGTATATCAAACACCCCATTGGAATACTTATCAAACAACAATTTTTCGAAATCCAAACGCTCAACAAGAAAATAATCTTACTTTGGGTTCCTTCGCATGTGGGAATTGTTGGAAACGAGAGTTCTGACTTTTATGCTAGTCAAGCGATTGTTAATCCGAACCAAGGAACAACAATGAATAGCTCTCATACCGACCTGAAACAATACTTCAAAAGCTTATTGTTGAGTAAGTGAAACATTGAATGGCAGAGTACTCCATCCAAACTGAAAGAATGGAAACCCAAAGTCGGACCATGGAACTGTGGAACACTGAAAAGGAGGGACCAAGTTATCACTCGTCTTGGATTGGGACACACCAAAATAACCCACGAATACTTGATATCTCCAGCAGATCAATCACAGTGCCACATCTATGAAGTTGCACTAACACTACATCATATCATAGTGCAATGTCCAGTGTTTCAATTAGAAAGGGAAATGTGCAAAATATCGCAAGAATCGCAGGAAACCTTGAACTATTTTAGTGCTAGCAAGATTTTGAATTATTTGAGTGCTTTGAATTAACTTCATCAGTTCGGACTTCTATTGTCTAATATAATATAAATTGATTTGATAACTGGTGATAACTGTTATCACCCGAAGACGATTGTGGATACTAATTTTTATTTTTCAGCTTTTATTAATATTTCAATTTTTATTTGTTTGGTTATTGCTTGTATGTTATTTGTAATTTCAGTTTTTTCTTTAATAAAATTTGTTATTTTCAGTTAATCTTATAAATTTTTTTATTGTTTTTTTCAGGGTTTTCAAATCAATTTATATTATATTAGACAATGGAAGTCCGAAGTGATGAAATACACCACGAAACATTGTCAACCACTTTCAAACAAATACTCTGAAATTATCCAACAAAATATAATGCTATAACCAATATAGTTACTGCTTGTAAATATCTTTTCCGAAGCTAATAAGATTGATGGGGTTATTTTCAAATTAAAAAAAATAACAACGAAAATTCAACTGAAAGTATTGTACACGTAATCCATGATGCACTGACAAGAAATGAACGTCCAAACGCTTAAGCGATATAAAAATATAAAAATTAATTCATAAAGTAGAAATATTGGTAAATAATAGTGAAATCTGATTTTTTATCTAAAATTGATGCAATGGTATATTTGAACGTCATTTCTATATGTGATCAGTTTTCTATCGAAACAGTTTTCGATATGGGCAGAAATAAAGATACTTCTACACTTGAGCAGAAATAATTTGATAACCGATGGTTGCATGTGATGTTCCAGTCATCACAGAACTTTTTATGGGGACTTCTGTTATCCTAAAATCACTAATAAGAATTTTTTCAATATGGTTTCGACTCATTGAGACAAACTGTATACATTGTATTTGAAACATGAATCAACATGGACTTTTCATGATCGAAACTGAATAATCAGGAAACGATTAATTTGATATGGCTACCTAGCGATGAAAACATTTTTCACGAAAATTCATACAAATTTGTCGGTTTTGTGATCAAGGAAAAGTACATTCCATTAATATCAGTTTTTTGTAATGAATTCAGGGTAACAGAGATGAATCCTACGCGGTTGACAAGAATGCTGCCATAATGGATGCTCAAGCACTTTATGACGCTGGAGAGGGGACTTTGGGTACAGAAGAATCTGTTTTCAATGCTATCCTCTGTACGAGAAGCAGAGTACAAGCCAAACTGATTTTTGAGCAGTACGAGGCAATTACAGGCCATTCCATAGAAGAAGCAATCGACAACGAATTTTCAGGTATTTCAGTGTTTTTTTTAATGTGAGTACACTTTTGAAATTCAAGAAGATTCATTATGTATTGAATGTTGACATGAGCATAAGGCATAAGGAAAAACAAATATTTTTAATAAAAGCTATTGCTTAACTTAATAAGAATATCTAAATGGAAATGAGCAGGCACAACTTTATACCTGCTGTTCATACAGTTAACACATTTGACTAGGTACAGAGCTTTATGATTTGCACCATACTAGCTAAAACTTCACACACTTCCTTACCGCGGGCAAGTGCTATATTTCAGTTCAGGAGAGCGCCGTTTCGGCTGCCCAAAACACTACCTTTTCCACCAGTTTATTGTAAGCTGCTTTTACGTCTGTGCCGAAATGGAATCATAAGCTATAAGGATCAATTTTAAATTTCTCAACAGCAATGAGAATGGCGTTTTTTATATGCCCCATTACTTCTCTAACTTCAATTTTTTTTTCAAATTCTGCTGTTATTTACCAAACCGGGTAAGCTCATATACCCTTACCCTAGCTTGCAGATTCAACGTGGCTTGTCCTTTGCGGTTTATATATTCGTCTTCGTATACTTCAGTTTTCTCTATATTCACCTATGAACATCAGTCTAATGTTTCACTAGCACCCGTAAATCTGAACCGGTAACTCTTCGTCTTTCATTGCGACATGACGACTTTAATGAAAATGGATCCATAAAATGGCCTGTTGATTTATTTTTACCGCCATCAACAAAAGTGCAAGAAACACTGGATTACGCAATGTATAGCTATTCGCCAATTCTGTTTCGAAAATCTGGATTTGAGAAATATCCAAAAGAGATTTTTTTAGAGGCTGATAATGAAACACTATATCGTTCTATACTTTCACCTAGCTAACCACTTCACATTTTCCTGTTCAAACCAGAACATGCTTTTAAAATCACTTGTTCGCGGTTATGTAATACTGTATATTAAATAGATTCAATATTACAGCCATTTTGCCTAAAAATGAAAACCATTTCACTCATGCAAACTCTAATGGTGAGAGCTCCTATGCTACTGAACAGTAGTATCAGTTTTCCGAAAGTAAATGATCGCACTTCTAAGCATAGTTTGGCTTAATCAATATTTTTGAAGCCACTATTTTTAATCCATGGATACTTGCTTCCTAGTTTTGAGCAAAATGATTCACGCATTTATTCATACCCCTTGAAGAATTCACTTTACAAATACTACTTTTTATTTATATGGCCCATTATTATCTCATACTCTCAGCAGTTCTGAAAACTTTGATATTGTTCTCCTCCTCGCCTAAAGTAAGACAATGAGCGTTTTAAAATACTTTGATCAAAATGAACATGATCCGAAAAGAGGTAAAAATATTGAGAAAATTCTGAGTGGAGTCAGGATTTCGTGGACGTATTTCAATATTTCATATTTGTCAAGGGTGTTGACCGTTGTTTATTTGATTGAATCTTTCTGAAGATATCATCTATACGAAAGATTGACATCTTCAGGAGTATCTTGACTTCTTTATGGTCCTCAAACTACTCTGGTTCAAACTGTTATAACCTATTAAAATTTTACTTCAATTCTGCCTTTGTGAAACAAGAAATTTTTGCAAATATTCGGGGTACTTCGCAAAAATATTTAAGTCAGAAAATCGGTACTTCCTTGTATATTTAATATTCGTGATTTTCATTTTCCGTCCATCCCATTGCTGGTATATTCTTGTTCATGTCAAACATACTCAGTGTGACCGGCAAAGTCCACATCATATGATGCACTTTTTGGAACCTTTGGTGTAGTAATGAATACTGTTAGAGTTCTATCTCAACATCAAACCGTCATTTCAAAAACCTCGATACGTGTTGCAATCACCAAGTGATCATCCTCAAGAGAAAGATTAAATTTTAATCTTCCTCAGTAACATCCACATATTAGGTGATTTTTTTCATCATTAGCTTTTATCGAAATTTGACTTTGGCATCAATCTCTTTTTCGATCGAGAACAAATAGAAATGTTTTCATATGATTAGCTATATCTAACAAATTTCAAATATTTTCTAAAAAAGTCAAAAAGTGAACTAAAAAAATTATTCGGAACCTTTTTTAGAAATACAGTTTTACTTCATATGCAACATATCAACTGCATACAATAATTTTGATTTTCCCTTCTTTACAAATTTCACCACTGTTACAAAATTAGACTTAGTGCAACGTATATAAATGACAACACTCACGCGTTTTCTTTGAACATGTAGTGGCATATTGAATGAGACCAGAAATTGTATTCGGAAAAGCTTTTTCAAATATCATTTTTTCGATATATAACATGAAGAAATTGAAATTTCTCGATCGAGGCAGTTGAATTTCGAATAAATATATTCATAAAAAAATTTGATGTAATCGTGGACTGGTCACACTGTATGTACATTTTTGATTCATAGAGTATTTTTTCATTTTCATTTTTTTTTCTAATCCAATAGGTACCACTAAGGATGCCATTTTGGGGTTGGTTTCATGTCTAAAAGATCGAACTACCTATTTGGCTACGAGATTGCATGATGCTATGTCTGGACTAGGGACTACCGACAAAACATTGATAAGAATAATAGTATCAAGATCAGAAATTGACTTAGAGGAAATCAAAAATGCATACGAAGCTAAATATGAAACAAATTTGGCAGAAAGAATATCGGTTAGTATAGTAAATTCGAAGTTTTATGTATCACCTCATGCGTATTTCATCAAAGCAGTAACCCACCTTCCTTAGATCTTTTTTCTTTTCTTTCTCCAATAATGTTGAAAATAAGAAAATCAAAAGCATTTCGAATGATTTAGAAGTAACAACACAAGTAAATTAACCCTCACTATTTGCTTTCTAACCCAAAAAATTGAAATACTAACTTCTTATTTGGTCTATTTCTTTTTAGAACGACACTTCCGGAGATTACTCAAAAATATTACTGGCGATTGTCAATTAATGTATGTAGGTATAATATTTTGCATGTTTATGTTTATTAATATAATAAGACTAAAAATAATTTATTACAATGATCCATGAGTAATTTTGATTGTTTCAAATCGAATTCAAGTCCTACAATTTATTTTGAAATATTGCGAAATATTTCAATACCAAAATAAGGTATGTGATGTAAATAATGTCCCCCAATGATTGCATTTCTATAGAATAGGAACACTACACTAGTTCTAACCTCCAGACATCACCAAAAGATGGCAAATGAGATATATA
>WOGN01004335.1:1470-14209 GCA_015342105.1 Leptinotarsa texana
ACTCTCTGACTAATAATGATCTCTGTCGTAGGAATTAGCTGTTTATATAGTCCCATCGATTTATCTCGAAATTCTAGGAAAATCGTCGAAATTTGCTTGCTATAAATTTCTAGTTAATCGCCTATACGTGCGTGTGACGTGATGCTCTACCTGAGTACAGATCCCTTCGTGGAATTGGGTCAGCGGCGACGTTAGATATTTCGTAACAATATTAAATAAATAAACTGTTTTAAGGCATTAGTTATGTCAATAAATTCAAATTCGCGCATGTCCCATCTAACCAAACGGGGTATATCGAGTACTATGGCTAAGATGGTTAACTAGTTACATCAGCATAATAATTCTTGCCGATTCTTTGAGTTTACGCCCATTATCAAATTTAAATTATTTTGTTTTCTCCATTCTACTCGATTGTTACCAAGGGACTTCAAAAAACATGTTCTGATAATATTGAACCTGTTAATTATCTATTTTTCACATGTTTTCGTTAATCAGATTTTGTATCTGAGGGTAAAATCTTAGTGTAGTTGTTTTGTATGAAGTTCTAACATCATAAGTACTTTAAGTACTTCCATTACGCCGATTTAGATTTGATTTTATTTTATCTGATATGTGAAGCTCATGTTAATACATAATATTTGTTTTTAGACACTTTCAAAAATTTTAGACTGATTATTGTAATGTTCAAAAGTATCTTTCATTTTATTCACAATTTATGATTCAATATTTCTAACTTGTGGCTAGTTTTTTTCTATGTATATTTTCAACTGACTTGCAACAAACATTCAAGTGTAAAGTTGTCAAATAAATATGTCTATCTATCTATCTATATAAATCGCCAAATAGTGTTATTCATCCAGATAGTCCCGGAATATAAGGTTAGTTAGACGGGGCAGTATAGTTTTAGATCATCGGCATATAAAAGAAAATATACATAACATCTGCCATATCATTAATGAAGATATTGAAGAGCAGCGGTCGCAGATTTGATTCTTGTGGAACACTGGAAGAAGCACTTATATTCGGTAGACTTGAAACCATTGTGCTGGACATATTGTTTTCGAACCCGTAGATAGGACTGAAAGAGTGCAATTAGGAGTGCAAAAGCTACTAGTTTGTTAAAAACAAAGCCATGGTCAAGCCTGTTGAAGGCCTTGAAAAATCCCGTGGGTTCACCAATAATTGACTACACTGAATAATCAAACTTTATTTCACTTTAAATACAAATATACTTCAACTAAAACTTCAACCATTATTTAAATGTCTATCGCTTTACTAGATCACTTCGCGTACCGCACTGTAACGTCCACTTGACTGTCTCGATATCTTCGTGGCTAGCCTTTAAATATCGTAATCGAAAGTAGTCGAAATATATCCGAAGTTCTGTAGAAGTCAGTAGCATTGTTCTCGCTGCTTCTCGATTGGCGGGGAATCATCGTGCACTTGCACGCTCTTAGCTACGTCACGCCTGGTTTATGGCTACCAGCAGCGGCCGGCGTTATTTTATTTCGGGCATTATTTACAACAGTACAGTAATTTCAGGCTCATTTAAGACGCCTTCATAACGCTTTAGAACAAATTTTTGCTCCTTGTTTGACTGGAATCTATGGGTGACTACCTCAGACCCATAATATATGGTAGAAGCGGAAATAATTTTTTAGAATTATTTTAGAAATATGCTTTCACTGTGAGTGAGATAGAAATATATTGAGAATTTTAGGCTCCCATTCGTTGTTTTTTTTAATCAGTTCTGCAAGCTCAACTTTCTGGCCTCCGTTACAGCATTGCTTGGTTTTGTTGACGCGATACATACACAAAACCATTCAAAGTCCTCTAGGGTTCATTTTTCTTCTAGGAAATTTACCAGATAATATGTACTTAGATTTATTCCGAAACGCTATCGATCCAGCAACTACTAAAATCAAAAAGTGATTATACAAACGACAAGTATGATCCCTGAAGGAGAGCATTCGAGTGGCCTTCTCGTTCACCCGATTCTACATGATCTATAGTAACATTTTCAATGTTTTTTTGAGTAACATTCATCAAACCATTGTATTTTTTGGAAAACGTAGCGTTGGAATTTCAAGTAATCAAAATCGAAAGGTTTTGGACGGAGGCACCAGTTAAAGTCCAGTCAAGTCAGAACATGCCCACGTCGTTGATTTTTGGAAAAAGTTCTGATGCGATAGGCTACCCTATATATTTCTAGTGGGTATAACTCATTGTTAGCGAACACCAATATGTTATCCGTTCGTTTGAAATATGCTCGAAAATTCAATTTCCAGTTCAAATAATGCTCGAACAAAGAGTCACCAACTCGACATAAAATACCTCGCCGTTGATACAACACAGCATCGTCCAAACAAAAGTGCAAAGAGTCAACATAATAAACACGTACGGTTAATTTTAAATTCTCGTGCATCCGACCAAGGTCATCATCGCGAGGTCTCCTGAATTGATGACTAAATGAATGCCGTACATTACGAGAGATCGCGGAATTTTATCTCTTTTCTCATTGCAACACACTCGACTTGAGTTTCGTAACGGGGGATAAGTTAGATAAACAAATGTTAGTGTCAAACGGTTTTATCGATTGCGATCTGGAATTGTAGAAAAATAAGTAATAAGTTACTTAGGAAACGAAAATTTAGCGGGTGTTTTCGTACAATGGGATTTATGAAATAATGTGTGAGGAAGCGTACCAAGAACATTTTCAAGGAACCTCGAAAATATTAGTTTCCTTGTTCTTATGATACAACATTGTAGTTCTCAAGTTTTTTTCACATAATTTTAAAGAATTTGGAATCCATCCTTTACTTCCTCCGCAATGCACAATTAGTCGCGATCCTTTGTTTGCAGGCATGTTAGGCGTACACATTTTCGAACCATCAGTTTATTATTCTAAATCTTAATCCTAGTTTTTTATCCAATTCTAAAGTTGTATGAATCTCATTGCTTTTATAATAGTCATTTATTGTTTTTTTCAATGATTTTATTAGATAAACATCTAAAGGTTTCGGTAATCTTGTATCACATCGCGTCTTGCGTTCATGAGGTTTGTTTTTGACTATGTTACGTACAGTTGAGAACGAAATTTCGGTCAAATCTGATGTTGCTTGTAATAGTTTTTTTTCCCTCGAAACCAAACTTGAGATGTAGATTCTTATATATGTATATATTGAAACATATTCTCTGTGTTTCATTATTCTAATGCATCCGAGTATCTCTCTTTTCTCTTTCTCGCATTATTCATCATCGCTATTGGAATCTACACTGGAAAATGTCTGCGTTGTTATCACACTCGTTATTACTATTAGTGCTTGTCCAAGGACGCCACATTTTAAACAGATAACAACAATTTTAAGTAATTATAACTGCACCAATGCCGAATTTCAACACTCAAATCGCGATCAGTTCCTGAACTGAACACGACGGTTATAACAATCCTTGCATTCCCCGATTTCTATTCGTAACATGACTTCAAATTTATTTTTATGACTCTTCAGCCAATCATAAAACTATAAAGACACGCCCGAAGAAGCCCTTGTATGGCGAAACACGTGTTGCGTTTTTGTAAAATCGTTTAGTGAAAATCTCACAATGAAGTGTTTTTTGAATACGTTAGTTATGGATTTTCCTCAGGTATCGGCAAATTCCATCATATACCTCATGAACCAGTTCAGAAGTCATTATAAATTCTAAAGATAATAACAAGAAATAAAGACGAAATGAAAATAATATAATATGCATAAAATATTATGTGTGTATGGTCCCATTTGGTATTATCTGAAAGTGGAAGAATTCCAAGAATGAAAACATGCTGGTACATCAAAGAAAGCAACATAGTCGTCTCAAGCAAGTGGCACTGCAATTCATCCCCAAAGTCACTGAGATATTTCTACCCGCTATGCCCTCCGAGGACGCCGTTAACGAGCCATTAAGGTAGTGACTTGCGACAAAGAACATCAAAAGATGCGATTGGCGGTTTTTCTCAAATTGCAGAATGAGGGTATCAATATAAACTTTTCAATGACATATTCTGTATGATGCGAAGATAATTGAAATATCGTGAAAACTAATTTTGTTTGAATATTTTATTTTAGAGAAGGACAATTTATATTTGAAATGATTTTTTTAGGATTGTAACTTTCTACAAATCTATAAAATAATAAGAATTTATAAAATTTTGCAAATAAAAACGAATATGTATCATCTGGTGACGTTTTAAAGACTATTCATTTCCTTTATTCAACCTATTTGGATCAAAACATTCGTCTTTTGATGTATATCAAATTGATCGTAGTATTGATAATGAAGATAAATAAAGTCACCAGATAGAATAGTTTTCCGCGGTTAGAAATTTGAACATCTAAATTTCGGGTTGAACCGCGCTCTAAGTTTTGCATTGTTCGACGTTTCGGTTTCGACTTTGAAGCCATTTTCAAGAAGTAGAAAAGTGTGTCAGTCAATGGCATAGTGTCAACCAACTGTATATGCACTAATCAATACCCTTCACCATCTTGTAAGCGGCCTCAGTTGTTCTTTCATAATATCATGAGGTAAGTTCGGTTATCGACTTCAATTACTCTTTTCACTCCTTAATCGTTTGGATTTAAGAAACGGCTTAATCGGAGTGCTACTGAAACTGAAATACTGAACATTTCAGGAGTGGACATGCGCTTTTGCAGTTGTTTTGGTTTGTTTTGAATTTTTACGCGTTTGCAATTGCTGTAATGTAAAATAATTATTAATCTGATTGAAAATAATAAATAATGGTAGTGGCTAGTCACAGTAACTGTGGTTTCGGGTTTTTAGGCCGTAGTCTGTTGAAAATTTTTGTGACGTTTCGCTGGCGCAAGAAGCTGCCATTTTCAGAGGTCTGGTTTGGGTTAGGTTAGGTTAGCAGTTTCTACAATATCAGGAAGAAATTTCAACAGACGACGGCCTGAAAATTCGAGACATTTCAGTAACAGTAATTTCACCATCACTGCCGAATTTTTGAAAGTAGATACTTTCAGGAAACGATATTGAAATAATACAAAATAAAATGGGTCTGATACTTCGTACAAGTACTGATCAAAAGTAACCACTAACATGTATTGGTTTGTTTTCCTCTTTTTTTTTAAAAAAGCAATTCGAGTTGAAGATAACCTCAGTTTATTATTTTAACAGTAAAAAATACGCTCGCACTCTTCGTTCGTTAATTAATCCTTTTGAACCTCTTAGAATGATCGAAAGTCACCTCACTCCAGTACCATAACAAATATCCGAACGTATCTTTAATACCTCATTCCGCCTAACCTCAAACTTCAGGTTCTTTTGTAATGATAGAAACTCGAGATTAGCATATTGTCGGCGTGTGATCGTAGACGGCAAATGTTGTCCTTGTCCGCTGTTGCATAATTATGTTAATATAATCATCTGTATCATTGTTCGATTTTGCATCGGTCTTTTCAACACGTGTTTGATATATTGTTTGCGTCTATAAAATGTAATAATTATCATTGCGGATCGAGAATTCATCTCACGTTACGGAGTGAAGAATGAGGAAATGTCATTCAGGCATTGTTCTTTCGAACATTGTATAATGGACGTTATCGATTCGTTTCGTTGTTTCCTTGTAGTGAATGCGATTCCGAAGACTAGTTATCAAGCGGAAGTTGATTTTCGTCGATATAACGAAGTAGTGAACGTTGTTTGAAGTGGAAGTTATCGGCAGAAATAATTGAATTTCATTTTGAATGGGTTGCGCTTCTTTACACTCAGTGACCTCTTCCAGGAATATCAGTACAAGGGATTCATTCAATTAGGTTAATTTATTTATCCCTCTTTATATGAATATGAGAAAGTGGCTGCAGGTTTTTACAAGGTTAGGTTAGGTTAGGTTCAAAGTGAGTGGGTCTATTCGACCCTCCACCGCAACCCGCAAAGGTTTATTGTGGCTCACACCTATTCACACTCGGCCAAATAAACCCAGCTTCTTAACGAGTACGGCTCTGCCGAACTCTTAAAACCTAATTCGGTCCCTAGCGGGGCAGGCACAAAGTATATGTTCTGCTGTTTCATTGTTAATGAGGTAGTTGGATAGTCATGGTGCAAGATTCCCACCTTGATACCCCCGACAACCTTCCCATATGAGGGTTTTTGCACGTCAGCTACATCACCTGAGCGCAAACGTTTGCTAACCTGCTCATGGGAGGTTTTTTCTTCCACCTGAGGCAGATTCTGCATACGCCGCTCAAGAATTTGGTGCAAGGCGGTCTCATAAGGTACCCCGCTCTTGAGGAGACGACTCAGTCGGTTCTTGGCTGCACCACCAGACTTTTTTTTAGGTTCAGTTATTGGATCAGGAGTTGGAGAGCTGAGAAGCTCTCACCTCTGATCTAGGCAGGACTTCTACGCAAGTCACTAAGTGGCCTCAGTTATCTTTTTAAAGAAAATGAGTTATAGTCTGTGTCAATAAATGGGAATAGACGCTTGCTTTCAAGCAGTGTTTAATTTCAAGTCAAAATAGCAAGAATACAATACATACAATCCACTCAAAGTGTTTCAAGTCAACACAACATCCATCTCCTCTGTAGACTCACTCCTGATCTAAATTTACAGGGAGGTCAGTTGGAGTCGTAAGCTCGACATCCATCTCCTCTTTAGACTCAGCGTCACAAAAAATGTTTAGGTTCACTCTGTCCATAAAAGTCCTACGAGTAGCTAGGGAAACAAGGTTAATCACGGCAGAGCACCGCATTACCGTGACAAGGCGATGCTACGACGAGGGGGGCGTAGTGACAGCTGATAGACTCAGTGCCATTCATCCTCTCGGCATGGATACACACACCTTAGGATGCAGCCATCGTTGGGATACCATTCAGTTAGGGAATAACAGAACAACAAATGATTCTGTCATTCCCGTATCCAGCGGGGCTACGTGGAAGCAGGCATCCGAAGGCCGGTTTGCTCAACCCCCACATCAGGCAGTGAAAGATGAACAGCCAACCCGCTAGGTTGCTACACACTTCGAAAATGTTTCAGGCTGACATTTCTTCATCATGAATAGTTACTTATGTCCAGCTTTTCGTTCTTGTATACATTTTTCCTTCTGTTTCAGAATACTAGTTGAAAACGAGTAATGTTTGAAGTTTGACTGGAAAATATTATTACTTTTGTTTAATCAGTATGCTCCCCTCTGCTATCCCTACACTCTCCACCTGAATCGTTTCAATACTTCCTTCACTTTCTGGAGCATATCTCTGGTGATTTGGGTGGATGTTCCTGCAAAGGGATCCAATGCTGGGCTATAAATGGCAACAATAAGTGCAGGAGCTTTGTTCTGATGAAGCATCCACTTGTTCTTCCACAATTCTGGTCGCTTTCTTCTTACTCGCCAGCTGAGAGTGGCTAGAACCACCATTTTTATGGTGGATTCATTGTTTTTGGGATGTTCAACCACAATTTGAAAAACAAAAAAAGCGAAACCAAAGGAGAATCGCTCCGGTAAGTTACTGCATAATATAACCACATCCCTCCTGCACATTCCAACCGGTTGGAATGTGTAGGGGGGATGTTAGGCTCATGTTTCATTCGTAATTGTATTCAAAAATTCTGTGAAAAATGATATTCATCGGACACCTTTGAAGAATTAAAACAAAATATCTTTGGAAAAAGCGTTTCACAACTCGATTCTCTGTTCAAAAAATAACTCTCACAATGTTTCAGGAGGCTTTCGCACCACCAGAGTAGCAATAAACAAGTTCTGCGTGATAGAGTAGAAGTTGTCCGATGCATCTAAGTTTGTGATGCACTATTACTGGAGTTTTTCCAACACCAAACCGTTATTTTAACACCGCGACATGTGTTTCGATTACCAAGTGATCATCTTCAAGAGAAAGATCAAATATTCGCTTCTAAGATTTTCCAAAGACTCCTTGATGAGATAAATTGATTCTTATCATGATGATGATAGACTGATTCTTACTGGTTTTACAAATTTCAAGGGGCAAGGAAACGGGGATCCACAAAATAACCTGCAGGTGGGTAGAATACCTATTTAGGGGAAATGGTATGGACGATAACAATGATAAAAAAGTTATGTTCTCAGAGTTATCCACTGTTATGGAACTTGCGAAAATAGGGATTAGTACGGACTGTCTGGAAAAACTGGCTGACATAAACAAATTCACCCCAGACTGACACCCAGGCCAGACTGGGTTCCAGAACATTTACAAATGACAGAAAACAAAAATAAAATAAAAGGGCCGGACAGGTATTATCATTTCCATATAGGGGCCCTGAACCAGCTGTAAAGGTATAGAACTCTAGATTTAGAAATGGGTCTATAATTGTCCCAGTCTATAATTGGGACAATAATAGTTGAATAGCCAGATATAATAACTCCGTCGAGCAATTCATTCAACTTTGTGAAATTTGTATCTGCATTATCCATCCACTAGAATGTTGTGCTTTCAAAAAACTCAATGGTTAGTTAGTTTCTTTGTGAAAATTCACATATATTCGTAGTAGAGGAGAGTTTTACAAACAAGTTGCTCAGGGATGATTGCAGACTAGACTAAAGTTTTAGTAAATAGGTGGTGGCGCCTCTAGTGTATTATTGGGTGGCCTAAGCTGTCGGAACATTCAGCCCAGATCAATACCGCTTTTTACTACTGCTATGTCCATGAAACTGTGTACGTTGTTCAACCAGTGCTACCCAAATGAGGTTGGTAATTGCTAATGTGCCGATAAAAGTCGTAAGTTAAATGGGCAAACGGCATCAGGAGGCGCCTCGATCATAAATATGCGCAAAGCCGATTGACCGGTGACCAGCCGTTTTTTGTGCGTGTGTGTGTGGTGCGTTCTGTTGACAAATGATGAATTTCGGATTTCCGTCCGTACCGGAGCACACGCTAACGTCGTTGGCATCGGTAGTCATGGCGACGCCCAAATACCGTCGAAGCCCACCGTTTGTACCGGACGCCGTTTCTTCGGATCGTGCCGAGTAAGTTCACCGTTTTGTTTACTTGCTCCACTTCCGAAAGCGGTGGTAGTGGAAACACGATACGATGACACACGTTCTGCAGTTGTTGGCCCAACGACCCAGTGCTAGGGTTTCTAGTGTTCCTAATTCTCTTTTGTTTCATCAACCGCCTTTAGTCGAAGATGATCACGTTTTGAGAAAGGGCGGTAAAAAATTTCAAATATTACACAGTCTCAATCGATTTGTAAAAAATATTAATTTAAAATTGGCCCGTCTCACGAAGGTGATTCAAAAATTTAATGTAGTCTCTCAAGCAATATTGACCTAATCATCTGTTTTTCCGTTAATCAGCTGTCGCACCCCTACGAACGATAACCCTCAGAAGTCGAAACTTGTGCGAGTTAAGGATTAACGAGATATTACCTTTCAACGTGTAATTCCTAACACTGATTGAACGATAGCAAGTGAAAATCGATCGTTCAGCCTGGGGCTCGAACCATTGACGAAAACGGCGGCCGATTTGAGTGAGTGAACAAAGCACCCACGTCGAACCGACCGGCTACCGACCGAACATCTAAAAGAACAATTCATTCAGGCCAGTCTCAACTCCCAAATTGTTCCAGTCTTCAAATATTGCCCACTGACTATATGAAAAATTTTGACCTAGTTTAGAAAAAGCACTAAACCAGTTTGAGCGCCTCTAAAAGTGATCTCTATGCTGAGTAATTGTAATGAACTGATCAATTGATTTCCACTATTGACTGCTTTAGTTCCATCTCGATTGATTTGATTGGTAGGTTGAGGCAAAGTAAGACAATTTCCAAATAAGCAACTCCGGAGTTTTGCCTTTTGTGTACATGCTGGTGGGCAAGTAAACGTATTCCGGAAAGTCATAGAATTTTGATATTCATGGATGTGGTTAATTTCCTGCCCAGAAATTGAAAATAAAAATAGTGTGTCTATCTACTTTGTTGGTGGTTATCAGGGTTCACCAACTTCGAACTCATTATGTCTGCTTCTCTTGCTTGTTCGTCTCCCTGAATTTCTGTTGTGTCTCTATCGTTGCCCTGAGGGTTTTCACCAATATGGTAATGGCATATCTTGTGCCACATATATTGCCCTGTCCTTAAGGTTACACTAAATGGTTGTGCGTTTGTTCGTCTGCACCAAGTAGCGAGAAACGAAATTGTAAAGCAAAAAAAATAAATGCCTGACGATGAAATAAAAAAACATAAGTCACTTAATTTGATTGAAACAAATTATTCCCGAAAAGGTGACTGGGGGGACACCATCGATATATGATAGGTACTCCTGGCTCCAATAATGCTCTCTTGTTGTCGAATCATTTGCGGACTTCAAGTAAGTAGACAAGCCCTAAGTAGACATCGACTTGACAGAATTTTTCATTCATTCATGCTGTGGTTTAACAGTTGGATTAAACAAGATCAGAGTGAGTCCTTTCCAAGGTAGATATTCGAGAGATCCCTGAGGAACCAATCCTCGGTGGCTTCTTCAGTTATTAAGATTGCAGAGGCAGCCAGTAACCATTTCCATCGTTAATAACGTTTCTTGAATTTTCATTACACTTCTAAAATTTATTCACAGATACGACTAGTAATTATTGTCAGCTCCACTATTTTTTGAGAAAAATTAACGAAGCGATAATGGCAAATTGTACACATCATATACTTGGCGAAATGGTTAAAAATCCAAGATCGTCGAAAACTTCATTTTCTTATTTTAACCCATTCAATAATCAATAAGCACTGTTCCCTATATCTTTTTTATGAAATGAAATGTAGTACAGATGGTCGTAACCTTAATTTATGTCATATGAGTCAAATCTCGCTTCAACCTTACTAAACTTCTCTGTTCCAAAGAAGCTTAGCATAATGTCTTCAGGCTTCATGAGATCGACCCATCACTATGAACTATCGCACTATGAAACTATATTCATGGAATTGGAATTACTAGGATGCTGTGTACGAAACTGCTACTTACAACCGAAGGACGAATTCTTTACAAGCAAGATGAGGGACTGCCAATGGGACTGGTCATTGAAGAAGCCCACAAGAAGCCCCGAGTCTGGTTGAGACACGTTGACGACACCTTCATAATATGGAATGCAGAACTAGACACTTTCTTGAAGCACATCAACAACGTAATACTTCCATCTCTTTCACAACTAGGCATCATCAAAAATGACCTTCAACAGAATGGTTACTGCAGAGTGATGGTGGAACAGGCTTCAGCTAGAAGACATCAAGAGCTCCACAAGTAAGAGAAGCCGCCACAACCAGTACTTCTACTTCCCTACATCAGAGAATTATCGGAAAGAATAGGAAGGATTGGGTCCAAGTATAACATCAGGATCAGCTTCTGATCTGGGAACACTATCCGTAGCAGCCTCACAAAAACCAGACAACCAAACGCGGACTGCGATTCCAAGAATTGCATTTACCGGGTACCCTGCGAGTGCGGAGAATCATACATGGACTCATCAACATAATATCAAGTTGACTCAAGCTGAAATCATCCACAAAGGGGAACACTGGTTTAGGAGAAAATTCAAAGATGCCGCGTATATGTTGTCCAACAACGCATTTAGTGAAGATAGCGTAGAGATACGTAACATATGGAAACCTCTAATCAAGCGAAAAACGACCAACTCGAGCCAAACGGTCATCTCCCGCTAAAACCACTGAAGCGGAGAGAGGGAATAGGGGATATGTGAAAGCATTCGAATGACCTATAAATAGTCAGATCCACGGAGGAAACAGTCCAGTTATCACCCGAAGACGATTGTGGATACTAACAATCGAAACGTCGTGACGTAACTTGGTTTGGAATTTTTTAATTTTTTTTTCATTTTTTGTTAATAATATTTTTTATTTTTCAGCTTTTTATTAATATTCCAATTTTTTTTGGTTGTTGCTTGTATGTTATTTATTTGTAATTTCATCGTGTTTTGTTTTTGTTCTCGCAAACCCAGCTAATTATCATCTCTTTTATTCCAGGTGGGTTTCACATCATCGCATGCCGCAGAGAACCGGGTAAGAAGTATAAAATGAAAGTATTCGTCGCTGTGTTTTACTGTCGTTCGAGAGTTATCTTTATAATAGGTTAGGTTAACAACGGCTTCCGGTCATTTGTAGCAGATACTGTTGATATTGTTACGGTTTTTCCCGTGGGTTGACCCATAATTGACTACACTGAATAATCAAACTTAACTTCATTTCAGTTTAAATACAACAAACACTTCAAGTAAAACTTTAACTATTATTTGAATGTTTATGGCTTTACTGGATCACTTCGCGTACCGCACTGTAACGTCCACTTGACTGTGTGGTCACCATGGTTACCAGTGGCAGCCGGCGTTACTTTCTTTCGGGCATGATTCACAACACTATCGCCTTTCCTGAGGTTGTTCGTCCCGAACAACATTCCAAGAGAGGACATCACGACCCCTGTAAGGACTCAGCCTCTCTATGCGGACAACTTTAGGCTTGCTTCTGGGTGACAATTGGATTCTGTACACCAGATCGTTTATCTTTTTGGTTACCAAGTAAGGTCCTTGCAAAGGTCTCTGCAATTTGGGACACAAAGCTTTCCGACGTTCGGGTTCGTAGAGCTACACTGCATCGCCCTCCTTGATGCTCACTGGCAGCGACTTTTTGTCAAATCTTATCTCCATCCTGATGCTGGAAAGCTGTAATTTGGTCCTGGTCAATTCGCGTACAATTTCCAGTCTCTCCTTCAGGTCAT